>JAMOIN010000803.1:0-52500 GCA_024666655.1 Dascyllus trimaculatus
ACTACATTCACCCTCTAGTACTACATTTATCCTCTAGTACTCCATTTATCCTGTAATACTACATCTACCCTCCAGTACTACATTTACCCTCTAGTACTACATTTATCCTCTAGTACTACATTTATCCTCTAGTACTACATTTATCCTCTAGTACTACATTTACCCTCTAATACTACATCTACCCTCTAGTACTACATTTATCCTCTAGTACTACATTTATCCTCTAGGACTACATTTATCCTCTAGTACTACATTTACCCTCTAGTACTACATTTACCTTCTAGGACTACATTTACCCTCTAGTACTACATTTATCCTCTAGGACTACATTTATCCTCTAGTACTACATTTACCCTCTAGGACTACATTTACCCTCTAGTACTACATTTATCCTCTAGTACTACATTTACTCTCTAGTACTACATTTATCCTCTAGTACTACATTTACCCTCTAGTACTACATGTACCCTCTAGTACTACATTTACCCTCTAGTACTACATGTACCCTCTAGTACTACATTTACCCTCTAGGACTACATTTATCCTGTAATACTACATTTACCCTCTAGTACTACATTTACCCTCTAGTACTACATGTACCCTCTAGTACTACATTTACCCTCTAGTACTACATTTACCCTCTAGTACTACATTTACCTTCTAGGACTACATTTACCCTCTAGTACTACATTTATCCTCTAGGACTACATTTATCCTCTAGTACTACATTTACCCTCTAGGACTACATTTACCCTCTAGTACTACATTTATCCTCTAGTACTACATTTACTCTCTAGTACTACATTTATCCTCTAGTACTACATTTACCCTCTAGTACTACATGTACCCTCTAGTACTACATTTACCCTCTAGTACTACATTTATCCTCTAGGACTACATTTATCCTCTAGTACTACATTTATCCTGTAGTACTACATTTACCCTCTAGTACTACATTTACCTTCTAGTACTACATTTACCCTCTAGTACTACATTTATCCTCTAGGACTACATTTATCCTCTAGTACTACATTTACCCTCTAGGACTACATTTACCCTCTAGTACTACATTTATCCTCTAGTACTACATTTACTCTCTAGTACTACATTTATCCTCTAGTACTACATTTACCCTCTAGTACTACATGTACCCTCTAGTACTACATTTACCCTCTAGTACTACATGTACCCTCTAGTACTACATTTACCCTCTAGGACTACATTTATCCTGTAATACTACATTTACCCTCTAGTACTACATTTACCCTCTAGTACTACATGTACCCTCTAGTACTACATTTACCCTCTACTACTACATGTACCCTCTAGTACTACATTTACCCTCTAGTACTACATGTACCCTCTAGTACTACATTTACCCTCTAGGACTACATTTATCCTGTAATACTACGTTTACCCTCTAGTACTACATTTACCCTCTAGTACTACATTTACCCTCTAGTACCACATTTACCCTCTTACCCTCTAATACTACATGTACCCTGTAGTACTACATTTACCCTCTAGTACTACATTTACCCTCTAATACTACATTACCCTCTAGTACTACATGTACCCTGTAGTACTACATTTACCCTCTAGTACTACATGTACCCTCTAGTACTACATTTACCCTCTAGTACTACATGTACCCTCTAGTACTACATTTACCCTCTAGTACTACATTTACCCTCTAGTACTACATTTACCTTCTAGGACTACATTTACCCTCTAGTACTACATTTATCCTCTAGGACTACATTTATCCTCTAGTACTACATTTACCCTCTAGGACTACATTTACCCTCTAGTACTACATTTATCCTCTAGTACTACATTTACTCTCTAGTACTACATTTATCCTCTAGTACTACATTTACCCTCTAGTACTACATGTACCCTCTAGTACTACATTTACCCTCTAGTACTACATTTATCCTCTAGGACTACATTTATCCTCTAGTACTACATTTACCCTCTAGTACTACATTTACCCTCTAGTACTACATTTACCCTCTAGTACTACATTTACCTTCTAGTACTACATTTACCCTCTAGTACTACATTTACCCTCTAATACTACATTTACCCTCTAGTACTACATTTACCCTCTAATACTACATTTACCCTCTAGTACTACATTTACCCTCTAGTACTACATTTATCCTCTAGTACTACATTTACCCTCTAGTACTACATTTATCCTCTAGTACTACATTTACCCTCTAGTACTACATGTACCCTCTAGTACTACATTTACCCTCTAGTACTACATGTACCCTCTAGTACTACATTTACCCTCTAGGACTACATTTATCCTGTAATACTACATTTACCCTCTAGTACTACATTTACCCTCTAGTACTACATTTACCCTCTAGTACTACATTTACCCTCTAATACTACATTTGCCATCTAGTACTACATTTACCCTCTAGTACTACATTTACCCTCTAGTACTACATTTACCCTCTAATACTACATTTACCCTCTAGTACTACATTTACCCTCTAATACTACATTTACCCTCTAGTACTACATTTACCCTCTAATACTACATTTACCCTCTAATACTACATGTACCCTCTAGTACTACATTTACCCTCTAGTACTACATTTACCCTCTAATACTACATTTACCCTCTAATACTACATTTACCCTCTAATACTACATGTACCCTGTAGTACTACATTTACCCTCTAGTACTACATTTACCCTCTAATACTACATTACCCTCTAGTACTACATGTACCCTGTAGTACTACATTTACCCTCTAGTACTACATGTACCCTCTAGTACTACATTTACCCTCTAGTACTACATGTACCCTCTAGTACTACATTTACCCTCTAGTACTACATTTACCCTCTAGTACTACATTTACCTTCTAGGACTACATTTACCCTCTAGTACTACATTTATCCTCTAGGACTACATTTATCCTCTAGTACTACATTTACCCTCTAGGACTACATTTACCCTCTAGTACTACATTTATCCTCTAGTACTACATTTACTCTCTAGTACTACATTTATCCTCTAGTACTACATTTACCCTCTAGTACTACATGTACCCTCTAGTACTACATTTACCCTCTAGTACTACATTTATCCTCTAGGACTACATTTATCCTCTAGTACTACATTTACCCTCTAGTACTACATTTACCCTCTAGTACTACATTTACCTTCTAGTACTACATTTACCCTCTAGTACTACATTTACCCTCTAGTACTACATTTACCCTCTAGTACTACATTTACCCTCTAGTACTACATTTACCCTCTAGTACTACATTTACTCTCTAGTACTACATTTACCCTCTAGTACTACATTTACCCTCTAGTACTACATTTACCCCCTAGGACTACATTTACTCTCTAGTACTACATTTACCCCCTAGGACTACATTTACCCCCTAGTACTACATTTACCCTCTAGTACTACATTTACCCTCTAGTACTACATGTACCCTCTAGTACTACATTTACCCTCTACTACTACATGTACCCTCTAGTACTACATTTACCCTCTAGTACTACATGTACCCTCTAGTACTACATTTACCCTCTAGGACTACATTTATCCTGTAATACTACGTTTACCCTCTAGTACTACATTTACCCTCTAGTACTACATTTACCCTCTAATACTACATTTACCCTCTAATACTACATGTACCCTGTAGTACTACATTTACCCTCTAGTACTACATTTACCCTCTAATACTACATTACCCTCTAGTACTACATGTACCCTCTAGTACTACATTTACCCTCTAGTACTACATTTATCCTCTAGGACTACATTTATCCTCTAGTACTACATTTACCCTCTAGTACTACATTTACCCTCTAGTACTACATTTACCTTCTAGTACTACATTTACCCTCTAGTACTACATTTATCCTCTAGGACTACATTTATCCTCTAGTACTACATTTACCCTCTAGGACTACATTTACCCTCTAGTACTACATTTATCCTCTAGTACTACATTTACTCTCTAGTACTACATTTATCCTCTAGTACTACATTTACCCTCTAGTACTACATGTACCCTCTAGTACTACATTTACCCTCTAGTACTACATGTACCCTCTAGTACTACATTTACCCTCTAGGACTACATTTATCCTGTAATACTACATTTACCCTCTAGTACTACATTTACCCTCTAGTACTACATGTACCCTCTAGTACTACATTTACCCTCTACTACTACATGTACCCTCTAGTACTACATTTACCCTCTAGTACTACATGTACCCTCTAGTACTACATTTACCCTCTAGGACTACATTTATCCTGTAATACTACGTTTACCCTCTAGTACTACATTTACCCTCTAGTACTACATTTACCCTCTAATACTACATTTACCCTCTAATACTACATGTACCCTGTAGTACTACATTTACCCTCTAGTACTACATTTACCCTCTAGTACTACATTTACCCTCTAGTACTACATGTACCCTGCAGTACTACATTCAGACAGTGTTCTACTGCAGTTTTACTACAGGGTTCCTCCTGTAGATCACTAAGGTGTCCAGTTTTATTCTTGGTACGTTTCAGAGACGTTCGGCTGCAGCAGACCGACTGGGTTCATGTCAGTGCTTTGATCTCCTGGTGTGACCGAGCTCAGACCAGCTACAGCAGGAAGCTACAAACAGTTCAGCCTGCAGGATTCAGGACTTCAGATCTAGGACTGGAGGGGGGTCGTGATCTAGAGCCGGCTGAGGAGTGATGTGCTGACAGGCAGTGGGGTGGAGGTGGTTGGAGGTGGTGGTGGTTTCCTACCTGGTCGGCAAGCTTTCCCAGCCTGTGAGGCTACAGCAGCGAAGAAGGAGGGAGGGCGGAGACAAAACCAGGTATGAGAAATGTGGGCGGAGTTATGCAAAACAGAGACAGGAAGAGGGCGGAGACACGTCCAAATGGGAAACTCAGAGAAACAGAACGAGCAGCGAGACCAGAGGAGATTGTTCAGCCAAATGTTAGTCTGGTCGGGTAGAGCTGCCGCAAGGTGTTAGAGCTCGCCGTGCACTGTAAAAAAAACTGTAAATACTGTAAAAAAAACTGTAAATAACTGTAAAAAAAACTGTAAATAAATGTAAAAAAAAAACTGTAAATAAATGTAAAAAAAACTGTAAATACTGTAAAAAAAACTGTAAATAAATGTAAAAAAAAACTGTAAATAAATGTAAAAAAACTGTAAATACTGTAAAAAAAACTGTAAATAACTGTAAAAAAACTGTAAATAAATGTAAAAGAAAAACTGTAAATAAATGTAAAAAAAACTGTAAATAGCTTTTAAAATGTTTTAAAAAGTGCAAAAAACCTGTAATAAAAAACGTGAAAAAACCCTGCAAATAACTGTAAAAAAAACCCTGTTAAAACCTGTTAAAACATTGCATGAAACGTGAAAACATTCTGAGTTTGGCTGCAGATAAAAGCTGAAATGTTCGAGTGATGATCAGCTTGAAATGGAAAGATGAAGCTGAAACCTGACAGCTGGTCTGTTTGGATCAGACGCTGCTTTCTGCTGGATTCATCAACAGAAACGTCCAAAAACCTCTGACGGTGTGTTTTTACCTTTCAGACTGTCTGAAAGTTCTCAGTCGTCCAGGTTCTGGTCGTCCTCGTGGCTTCAATCGTAGCATCTGGACTGGCTTGAGTTTATCGAAGACGTTCCACCTCTCATCCAAGACCAGAGGTGGAACATCTCTGAGGAACTCAAGCCAGTCCAGATGCTACGATTGAAACCACAGAAATAAACTGGTTTAAAATGCTGATGAACCTTTAACACAGCACAGAGTTACGCTACCAGAAGGACAGTGATGTGGTTTCTCTTCTGCAGTGGTCAGAGCTTTAAACTCGTCTGCATCTGTGAAGCTTTGTTCTAGAAAGTCCAGCACGAGACAGGAACTTTTATCCCTCAGATAAAAAACAAAAAGACGTTTCCTGAACAGCAAAGACTTTCCAGAGGACAAAGACATTTAAAGGAACACTCTGGAGTCTTTAGGAGATTTACTGGTTTATCATCTGACGAGAAGATTGGTAGAAGTGTCATCTCCAGTTCAGATGTTGGTTTGTATTCAGCCGAACAGCTGAAACGTGAGGAGGAAAGACGCCTTCCAACAACTGGACTCTAAGACGTCCCATAACCAGCTGCAGCTTTTGCAGCACCATCGGTCAAATGAACCAAAGCTGCTGAAACTGTTTCTGTACTGGGAGAACTGGAGAGCAACATGGAAACAATGCAGTTAAAGACGTTAATATGCTTCATGCTGTAACCTACTGCTGAGGTCAAAATGCAGTCAGTAAAACATGCAAAGGTCCTGCTAGCAGAGAAGCTCAAGCTCATGTATGTTCATTCTGATCATGTCACTGTTTATTCCCACCTTCATGTGTGCATTTATATACAGCTGTGAACTAAAGCTTCCATCCACTTATAAAGTCCACGTATATAAAGACAGTATTCAGTTCCAGTGACTCCTAGAACTCTAAAGTTTCTATGAAGGAACCATTGAAACATGAATCTCTGTCACATGAACATCTGGAAACATGACAACATCTGCTGGGTCATAAATGAACATACAGAAACTGGAATCATCAGTTCTGATGATGCAGAAAGTTGTTCATCTAATTGTTTTAGTTTCATGGTCTAATAATCCTCCTGAGTGGTTCTGATCGACTACAGCTGCTGACTCCTCTGATCCAGTTTAACTAGAACCACTGATCCACTCATTAGACTCAGATACTAAAGTCTGAGGAGCTCAGCAAAGACCTGAAGAAGCAAATCATCGACTAGAACCAGTCAGAAAGTCCCTTTGGAGCCGTTTCAAAGCAGCTTCAGGTCCTAAAATTAACGCTGAGGCCTTCAACCCCAACAACACCAGACCTACCATCAGCATGGAGGTGGCAGCATCATGCTCTGTGGAACTGGAGCTTCACACAAAGTCAATGGAACAATGAAGGAGGAGGATCAGAACCTAAAACCATCAGCAGAAGGTTGATCTGGGACACAGCTGGATGTTCCAACCAGACAATGAGCCCAAACACATCAAAGTGGTGAAGAAATGGTTCCATCAGGCTGGAATGAAGGTTCTAGACTGGTCCCCCCAAAGTCCTGACAGGTTCCACAGGTTCTTTGGACTCACACTTTGGGGAGATCAGTCCACAGGTTCTTTAGACTGGTCCCCCCAAAGTCCTGACTTAGACCATCAAGAACCTGAAGAAACCAGTCTGAGTCATGGAGACGACACCTTTAGTTGGACTTAACCGGTTCTGTCCAGAGGAGTCAAAGAGAAACCAGAAGCTTGTAGATGGAAACCAGAAGAACCGAACTGAGGAGGAACCGGACCAGTTTAACCAGTTTAACCAGACATGACCATTAATGTTTGTTTATCTAGATCCAGCAGGTTTAGTCGTGTTTCTATGAAAGACCCAAACACAGGATTGTTTATGATACAGAGGTTCTTGTTTCAGTGGTTCCATCACAGGAGCTTCAGTAGAACCTCCAGACTATAATGAGCTACGTGGACTTTATAAGGACGTAGACTTTAGTTCTGGTCTGGTTCTTTATATTTTTATCTACAGAATAAAAGCGGCTGGTTTCTCAAACATTAGACACCATTTAGCTGTAAATCCACAACGTCACACCCAGTAAAGAACCAGAACCAGAACCAGGAGGCCTTCACACCCACCTGCAGGCAGATGGCCAGGTTCACCCTGCAGCCGAACGAGGTGCTGACGGCTCGCGGATGGAGGCCGAGGTCCTTGAAGAGTTTGGAGAAGGACTGAGTCAGGGCGATCCTGGGACGCTCCTCGGCCACGACCACACAGGTTCTGACCCGGGACAGGTCCAGACCGCGAGCCTGAGGAGAGCAGCGGGACGGTTCCGGTTCAGTCCAGGTTAGCTTGTTCAGTTAGCTGGTTGAGCTGGTTCCTACCTTCAGGGCGTCGGTCTGCAGGCCCAGGCCTTTGGTGCAGAGCTCCATGACGCTGTAGGAGCAGAAGGTGTCCCGGACCTTGTGCTGACTGACGGCCGACAGCCAGAGGGACGGGTTGACCTCCAGCTCTGACGGAGGGATGAGGATGGACTGGTGACCTGAGTAGACACTGCAGCACAACAGCAGCTTAACACTGGAGCGTCAGGACGACCACTTCCTGTTGGGTTACTGGTAACGTCCAGCACCGCCGACAGGAAGTCTAGTTCACATGTAGAAACTATGTTCACATGTAGAAACTATGTTCACATGGAGAAACTATGTTCACATGTAGAAACTATGTTCACATGTAGAAACTATGTTCACATGGAGAAACTATGTTCACATGGAGAAACTATGTTCACATGTAGAAACTATGTTCACATGTAGAAACTATGTTCACATGGAGAAACCAGTGATCAGAATCTATCTGAACAAATAATCAGATTTTACTGGATTTAAATCAGCAAATCCTGTCAGTTTACTAATATTAATTATTGTAGATTGAAAAACAGTAAATCACTTTTAACAGTTGTTTTTAAAGACTCTCTGTTTTGTTAAATTACAGATAATATTTAATAAAGTCACCAAAGAATTATTCATTTACATGTCGACTGTAAAAAAACACAAATCAGAGCAAAACTGTAAAAACAAACATCACATTAAAAACGAGTGTTTTTTATGAATGTTAATTGTTGTTTTACAGTGTGTGACTGTGTTTACATCAGAAAAATGATATTTTAGAAGGATATTTTGGATTGAAAACAATAAAACAGTTTAACAGCGATTTCACAGATTTTCTCTGTTTTGTTAAATTACAGTAAAAAAAAAAATCACAAAAAAGTATTTATTTTAATGTGAACTGTAAAAACATTCAGGTCAAAACTGCGTTTACACCATAATTCCACGGGAGTTTCTACATTTAAATCAGCAGAGAATATTATTCTACAGATATGAGCTGTTTAAATTATAATTAGGACTGAAAAATAATAAATAATTAAAGGCCAAAACTGTAAATAATGTCTGTTTGTTTTATTTATAATGACTGTGTTTGACTTCTGGATAGTTTCTGTTCTTAACGTTGCTGTTTAACTGTTTTTATTTAACTTTTATTCTTTTTAAATGTTGTCTTTTAAACTGTGGTTCACTACAGTGAGGTTTAACTGATCCTCTGCAGCAGAACAAACAGCTCACTGTTTAATTCCATTAATAAACTGTGTTTATTGGGTTGTTAGTGTCACCAGCTTTAGCTCGTTACCTGTAAAACACAACATGCTCCTCTTTTTTCTCATTTTGTGTTTGGTTTTCTGTCATTTTGAGAAGCTGCCTTCATGTTTTCTCTCTGTTCAACAGCATAAGACCTGGTTTTACTGAATGATCCCATGAAAACTCTGAGGATGAGGCACTGATGATGATGATTCTACATCCTGTGCTGTTAAATGTCAGCCATCAAACACTGATCCGTCTGTGAGGATCTGATCACGTAGCGGCGCTGGAACCAGGAAATGTGCAGCTTTTTGGTTTTAAGACAGTCGAAGACATCAACAGCTTCCAGTTGGACCAATAATCCTATCAGGTGTGGTTTTATTTACTGCTGGGTAGTTTGAACGTGCTGCTTTCTGACCTGCAGAGGCACCAGAGGACGAAGCCGAGGCCACAGTACGGGTCGAGGCAGATGGCCACCTCTCTGGACGGGTAGAGTTCACACTGCAGCTTGATGGAGCGGCAGAAGGCACTGGTGGCGGTGTGGGACATCTGCAGCACAGGAAGCCAGGATTCACTCACAGAACGGCTTATCAGAGGAATAAATCCACAGTTTAACCTCAGACTAGAGCTGCTCCGAGGCCCCTGGACACCAGGGAAACATGGTTTTATAAGTCTGAACATTCTGGACAGAAACGCTTTGAAACAACCTCCTGGGATTTTTAAGACTTTAAACTCTAAACTTGCTTTTCTTTTAAACTCACGTCTCAGTTTTACTCACTTCAGTTCACTTTATACTAGAATGTCTGTGAAGATTCTCAGTCGTCCAGGTCATGGTTGTCCTCGTGGTTTCAATCGTAGAATCTGGACTTGGTTGAGTTTCTCGAAGATGTAAGACGTAGACATAGAAACTTGCTTGAGTTTCTCGAAGACGTTCCACCTCTTGTCTTGGACGAGAGGTGGAACGTCTTTGATAAACTCAAGCAAGTCCAGACGCCACGATTGAAACCACGAGGACACCTCTCAGAGATAAACTGGTTTAAAACGCTGATGAACCTTTAACACAGCACGATTACCAGAAGGGCAGTGATGTGGTTTCTCTTCTTCAGCAGCCAGAGCATGAATTTCACCTGCATCTGTGAAGCTTTGCTTGAGTTTCTCGAAGAAGAGGAGAAACGTCTCCGAGGAACTCAAGCAAGGTTTATCCTAGAATCTGCAGCAGAACAGGGTCCTGCTGTGGACGTGTGAGCGCTGCATCTGCACCGTGAGATGTTCTGCGGGTTCTTACTTTGACTCCAGCGAGCATCCCGGTGGTGGAGACGCTGAAGTCCAGGTAGGCCAGGGTGTCGGGGTTGGACGGCTTGTAGAGCAGGGGAGGCTTCTTCTTTGGCAAATCGTCTGGAGAGAGAACGTCATTGTACAGGTTTCACCTCTGACTAGGACTGAGCACAAAACGTTCCTCTTAAAGGGAGAACAACCAAAGATGTTCTAAACATGTTCTAAACATGTTCTAAACATGTTCTAAACATGTTCTAACGATGTTCTAAAGATGTTCTAAAAAGGTGACAACACTGATCTAATCTGGTTGTGAGTCTGGTTGTGTGTCTGGTTGTGTGTCTGGTTGTGCGTCTGGTTGTGTGTCTGGTTGTGTGTCTGGTTGTGAGTCTGGTTGTGAGTCTGGTTGTGTGTCTGGTTGTGTGTCTGGTTATGTGTCTGGTTGTGAGTCTGGTTGTGAGTCTGGTTGTGTGTCTGGTTATGTGTCTGGTTGTGAGTCTGGTTGTGAGTCTGGTTGTGTGTCTGGTTGTGTGTCTGGTTATGTGTCTGGTTGTGTGTCTGGTTGTGTGTCTGGTTGTTAGTCTGGTTGTGTGTCTGGTTGTGTGTCTGGTTGTGTGTCTGGTTGTGTGTCTGGTTGTGTACCTGTGTCCAGCACCGGCGGCCAGGTCCGGACGTCGACGGCGGCTGAGGCCTCCTTGGACCGGAGCAGTTTGGAGATGAGTTGTGTTGTCATGACGCAGACGGAGCGGCTCACCTGTCAGACGACGACACAGAGAACAGGTGAAACCAGAACACTGACCTCCTGCTGCAGCTCCTCCACTACTGTTGGCAGAACATCAGAAACTAAAACACCACAGCAGAACGAGTGACTTTATGACGACGCTGAAAACATGAATCAGCTGAAGATCAGTTCCTGATGGCTTCTGACATTTTCACCTCTATGGACTTCAAGGAACATCCATAGTCTGAAGGTAGAACTCTGATCAACGATAAAGTTACGGGAGATGCAGGTTCTGATGGTTCTGGTTGGAGGTTCTGGGGGAGTTCATCTACACGAGGAGAACCCGGCTGGTTCTTACCTCCACGATCATCTTGACGGTGGGCAGCGTGGTGCTGATGTTCTGAGGATGAGGCGGCCGGACCGTGATGGGAACACAGCCGGCGTACAGGCAGCCGTAGAACGCCACGATCAGGTCGATACCTGGAGGAGGAGGAGGAGGAGGAAGAGGAGGAGGAGGAGGAGGAGGAGGAGGAGGAGGAGGAGGAGGAGGAAGAGGAGGAGGAGAAGGAGGAGGAGGAAGAGGAGGAGGAGGAGGAAGAGCAGGAGGAACATCATCGCTGTGTTCCATCTGACTAAACATCTTCAACATGTCAGCCACCAAAGTAAAGAATTAAAGTTGATCAATTATTTATTAAACATCTAATTAATCTCCAACTGTTCTGATCATATTGTCTGGTTTCTCCTCTGCTCTGACAGTAAACTGAACATCTTCTGATCAGTTAACCGACAGTGAAAGTAACAGCTGTACTGGTTTTGTACTCTGCATACTGTGGGTAATATATTGCATCAGAGTCCAGGTCAGGTTTTCAGGCCACTGAATGCGGCACAGTGTTCGTTACCTGGAGGGTAAACGAGGGCGACGTGGTCTCCGTCCTGCAGGTGTCCCCGTTCGGCCAGCAGGGCGGCGATCTTCTCGGCCCTCTTGTGCAGCTGCAGGCAGGTCAGAGAGCTGGAGATGGTTCCCTGCAGGACGGAAAGTCAGAAAGACTTGAGCGACACCCGCTAACACTGAGGATTCTCCTTTTGTTGTGGAACTGCTAATCTTAGCCACATTAGCCACATAACATTCTAACACTTAAGATTTTCCTATTGTTGTGGCTAATGCTAATCTTAGCCACATTAGCCACATAACGTACCAACACTGAGGATTCTCCTATTGTTGTGGCTAATGCTAATCTTAGCTACATTAGCCACATAACGTGCTAATAATGAGGATTCTCCTATTGTTGTGGCTAATGCTAATCTTAGCCACATTAGCCACATAGCTTGCTAACATTTAGGATTCTCCTATTGTGGTGGCTACTGCTAATTTCAGCCACATTAGCAGTGCAATATGCTAACACTGAGGATCCTCAGACTGGAGAACAAAGGAAGCTGATGTTTTCTACTGTATTATTATTACATATGTTACATCTGGTAGCTGTGAGCCTGTGTGCCGACTTTCCCTGAGGTGAATATAGAGTTGTTATCTCCAGACTGTAAATGAGGACGTTACCCTGGAGTTGAGCAGCGTGAACAGGACGTGGTCTGGAGTCGTCTGAGCTCTCCACTGCAACACCTCAGACAGGAAGAGGAACTGGAACAAACAAACACAGAGTACATAGAATCAAACAATCACAAAACATCTACATGTTGGTGTCCATAGGGGTCTAGATGTTGGTGTTCATAGGGGTCTAGATGTTGGTGTTCATAGGGTCTAGATGTTGGTGTCCATAGGGTCTAGATGTTGGTGTTCATAGGGTCTAGATGTTGGTGTCCATAGGGTCTAGATGTTGGTGTTCATAGAGGTCTAGATGTTGGTGTTCATAGGGGTCTAGATGTTGGTGTTCATAGGGGTCTAGATGTTGGTGTTCATAGGGTCTAGATGTTGGTGTTCATAGGGGTCTAGATGTTGGTGTTCATAGGGGTCTAGATGTTGGTGTTCATAGGGTCTAGATGTTGGTGTTCATAGGGGTCTACATGTTGGTGTCCATAGGGTCTAGATGTTGGTGTTCATAGGGGTCTAGATGTTGGTGTTCATAGGGGTCTAGATGTTGGTGTTCATAGGGTCTAGATGTTGGTGTTCATAGGGGTCTAGATGTTGGTGTTCATAGGGTCTAGATGTTGGTGTTCACAGGGGTCTACATGTTGGTGTTCATAGGGGTCTACATGTTGGTATTCATAGGGGTCTAGATGTTGGTGTTCATAGGGTCTAGATGTTGGTGTTCATAGGGGTCTACATGTTGGTGTTCATAGGGGTCTACATGTTTGTGTTCATAGGGGTCTACATGTTGGTGTTCATAGGGTCTAGATGTTGGTGTTCATAGGGTCTAGATGTTGGTGTTCATAGGGGTCTAGATGTTGGTGTTCATAGGGGTCTAGATGTTGTTGTTCATAGGGGTCTAGATGTTGGTGTTCATAGGGTCTAGATGTTGGTGTTCATAGGGTCTAGATGTTGGTGTTCATAGGGGTCTATATGTTGGTGTTCATAGGGGTCTATATGTTGGTGTTCATAGGGGTCTAGATGTTGGTGTTCATAGGGGTCTAGATGTTGGTGTTCATAGGGGTCTATATGTTGGTGTTCATAGGGGTCTATATGTTGGTGTTCATAGGGGTCTAGATGTTGGTGTTCATAGGGGTCTAGATGTTGGTGTTCATAGGGGTCTATATGTTGGTGTTCATAGGGGTCTATATGTTGGTGTTCATAGGGGTCTAGATGTTGGTGTTCATAGGGGTCTAGATGTTGGTGTTCATAGGGGTCTAGATGTTGGTGTTCATAGGGGTCTAGATGTTGGTGTTCATAGGGGTCTAGATGTTGGTGTTCATAGGGGCCTAGATGTTGGTGTTCATAGGGGTCTAGATGTTGGTGTTCATAGGGTCTAGATGTTGGTGTTCATAGGGGTCTAGATGTTGGTGTTCATAGGGGTCTAGATGTTGGTGTCCATAGGGGTCTACATGTTGGTGTTCATAGGGGTCTAGATGTTGGTGTTCATAGGGTCTAGATGTTGGTGTTCATAGGGGTCTAGATGTTGGTGTTCATAGGGTCTAGATGTTGGTGTTCATAGGTTCTAGATGTTGGTGTTCATAGGGGTCTACATGTTGGTGTTCATAGGGGTCTAGATGTTGGTGTTCATAGGGGTCTAGATGTTGGTGTTCATAGGGTCTACATGTTGGTGTTCATAGGGTCTACATGTTGGTGTTCATAGGGGTCTAGATGTTGGTGTTCATAGGGTCTAGATGTTGGTGTTCATAGGGTCTAGATGTTGGTGTTCATAGGGTCTACATGTTGGTGTTCATAGGGTCTAGATGTTGGTGTTCATAGGGGTCTAGATGTTGGTGTTCATAGGGGTCTAGATGTTGGTGTTCATAGGGTCTAGATGTTGGTGTTCATAGGGGTCTAGATGTTGGTGTTCATAGGGTCTAGATGTTGGTGTTCATAGGGGTCTAGATGTTGGTGTTCATAGGGGTCTAGATGTTGGTGTTCATAGGGTCTAGATGTTGGTGTTCATAGGGGTCTAGATGTTGGTGTTCATAGGGTCTAGATGTTGGTGTTCATAGGGGTCTAGATGTTGGTGTTCATAGGGGTCTAGATGTTGGTGTTCATAGGGTCTAGATGTTGGTGTTCATAGGGGTCTAGATGTTGGTGTTCATAGGGGTCTAGATGTTGGTGTTCATAGGGGTCTAGATGTTGGTGTTCATAGGGGTCTACATGTTGGTGTTCAGGTCTAGATGTTGGTGTTCATAGGGTCTAGATGTTGGTGTTCATAGGGGTCTAGATGTTGGTGTTCATAGGGGTCTAGATGTTGGTGTTCATAGGGTCTACATGTTGGTGTTCATAGGGGTCTAGATGTTGGTGTTCATAGGGGTCTAGATGTTGGTGTTCATAGGGTTAGATGTTGGTGTCATAGGGGTCTAGATGTTGGTGTTCATAGGGTCTAGATGTTGGTGTTCATAGGGTCTAGATGTTGGTGTTCATAGGGTCTAGATGTTGGTGTTCATAGGGGTCTAGATGTTGGTGTTCATAGGGTCTACATGTTGGTGTTCATAGGGGTCTAGATGTTGGTGTTCATAGGGGTCTAGATGTTGGTGTTCATAGGGTCTAGATGTTGGTGTTCATAGGGTCTAGATGTTGGTGTTCATAGGGGTCTAGATGTTGGTGTTCATAGGGTCTAGATGGTGGTGTCCATAGGGTCTAGATGTTGGTGTTCATAGGGTCTAGATGTTGGTGTTCATAGGGTCTAGATGTTGGTGTTTATAGGGGTCTAGATGTTGGTGTTCATAGGGGTCTAGATGTTGGTGTTCATAGGGGTCTAGATGTTGGTGTTCATAGGGGTCTAGATGTTGGTGTTCATAGGGTCTAGATGTTGGTGTTCATAGGGGTCTAGATGTTGGTGTTCATAGGGGTCTAGATGTTGGTGTTCATAGGGGTCTAGATGTTGGTGTTCATAGGGGTCTAGATGTTGGTGTTCATAGGGGTCTAGATGTTGGTGTTCATAGGGGTCTATATGTTGGTGTTCATAGGGTCTAGATGTTGGTGTCCACAGTGGTCTATATGCTTGGACTTAAAACCTGTCCAGAGTAATGTAGCCTGTTTGTCCAGCAGTGTTGTGTTTTCAGATCTCAGTCCCTCCATGTTATTGTCTTTGCTAGACGTGTTAAAAGGAGGTTCTTCTGCTGGTTTGTGTTTGAGATGAACTGAGCAGCTTCAGTCTGGATGATCATCAGCAGAGGAAACCTTAAAGCACACTTCAGATGGGTTCATCCACACAGGGGGCTTTGGTTTTCAGATGGATGGATGTTCATGTGGATGGATCAGAGAACCAGCAGCAGGCCTACAACCACTAAATGAAGACCTACTGAATATAATTATTATCCTGGTTCTGTGTTCAGGAAGTTAAAAAGTCTTTCTTGTCATCAGAAGAATCTTTCTGCTCAAAACGACATCAGGATTTGTAGAATTACGACTGAAAAAAGACGATCAATGTGAGTTTTGACTAAGTTTGATGCTGCAGACGACAGATTCTCCTAACAAGTAATCAGATTACTTTATCTGTATGTTTGAGCAGAACACGGATCAGATCATGGATCAGCTTTTAAGGTGAAATGTCTGCAGTATATATAAAATAAAATGAACAGTTTAAGTTAAGCTTCCATCATATTTATATGTAAAATAAAGTTTAAAAATCCAAAATATTTATATATTAAAGGCAGTGAAATATCCATAAAGTGAGGAACAATACCCAAAATAATTACATGTAATAATAATAATAATAATAATATTTATAGAAATTATATTCATATTTTATGTACAATAAAGTAAAAATTTAATATTATTTATACATGAAATAACGTCAAATATCTTCAGAGCTGCTTTTAATCCACAAAATTAAGGTTGATGTAAAAAATGATGTTTTGGGAAACTGATTCTTTTTTAATTCAGACAAATTCTAATAAAGTTAATTCAACCAGCAGATTAGGTTTAGTTAATTATTTAATGACTGGCAGCAGAAACATGAGTTTCTAAGTTATGTTATTTATATAAATTCAGTTGTTCCAGTTAAAATGTTCACATTATTTAAAATATGTTTAATAACTGATCTTTTATTTCACTTTATAAAATGTATCTTATTTTATTTTATCTTCACTCTGTCATTTTGTTGCTGCTATTTGTGTCCTATTATTATTGTTGTTGTTGTTGTTGTTGTTGTTGTTGTACAGGTGAGCAGGTGGGCTTTACTTTTAGGTTGTTTGTGATTCACTCGTTCCTCAGTAACACTGTAATGTGTCACCATAGCAACACATCACAACGCCGTGGCTAAAGGTGTGTTTATGCTGTAGGTAAAGTACTGACTGAATCTATCTCATCTCTCTGCTCCTGTTTTCTGGATTCTATCAACTTAAAATGCCTCTCTGGTCCTTTAAAATGAGCTCTGCTGTTTCCTTGGTCTCGTTTCTCGACACGCCGTGGTTTCATTTTTCATTTTGTCTCGTTTACGACGTTTGTTCGAGTCTCTTTGTGTCGTTTTGTGTTTTTACAGTCGCAGCTGGTTTCACACGTGAACAGACGGAGACCAACTGTGACGTGAAGCATGGAAGCTGAGCTGATTACTGGTCATGTGACTGGTGGCGGTGCAGGTGTGGAAAACCAGCGCCCCCTCTCACACACACCTTCCTTGCCTGGTCGTTGTCTTCGATCTGACCCAGATCTCTGCCGCTGGCCTGAGCGATCCGCTTCCCCGACACCAGGTTCCCCACCATCACCGAGGCCGGACCGATCTCTGCAGAACCAGGACCAGAACCAGGACCAGGACATCAGGGTCTTTCATTTATTCAGGTCATCTCTGATCAATCCAGACTTTGTAGTCAGGTGTTTTCAGGTGTTGTCAGGTGTAGTCAGGTGTTTTCAGGCGTAGTGAGGTGTTTCCAGGTGTTTCCAGGTGTTTTCAGGTGTTGTCAGGTGTAGTCAGGTGTTTTCAGGTGTAGTCAGGTGTTTTCAGGTGTAGTCAGGTTTAGTCAGGTGTTTTCAGGTGTAGTCAGATGTTGTCAGGTGTAGTCAGGTGTTTTCAGGTGTAGTCAGGTGTTTTCAGGTTTAGTCAGGTGTAGTCAGGTGTTTTCAGGCGTAGTCAGGTGTTTCCAGGTGTAGTCAGGTGTATTCAGGTGTTTTCAGGTTTAGTCAGGTGTAGTCAGGTGTTTTCAGGCGTAGTCAGGTGTTTTCAGGCGTAGTCAGGTGTATTCAGGTGTAGTCAGGTTTAGTCAGGTGTAGTCAGGTGTATTCAGGTGTATTCAGGTGTAGTCAGGTGTTTTCAGGTGTAGTCAGATGTTGTCAGGTGTAGTCAGGTTTAGTCAGGTGTAGTCAGGTGTTTTCAGGCGTAGTCAGGTGTTTTCAGGTGTAGTCAGGTTTAGTCAGGTGTAGTCAGGTGTTGTCAGATGTTGTCAGGTGTTGTCAGGTGTTTTCAGGTGTAGTCAGGTGTTTTCAGGTGTAGCCAGGTGTTTTCAGGCGTAGTCAGGTGTATTCAGGTGTAGTCAGGTTTAGTCAGGTGTAGTCAGGTGTTGTCAGATGTTGTCAGGTGTAGTCAGGTGTTTTCAGGTGTAGCCAGGTTTAGTCAGGTGTAGTCAGGTGTTGTCAGGTGTAGCCAGGTGTTGTCAGGTGTTTTCAGGTGTAGTCAGGTGTTTTCAGGCGTAGTCAGGAGTTTTCAGGCGTAGTCAGGTGTTTCCAGGCGTAGTCAGGTGTTTTCAGGTGTAGTCAGGTGTTTTCAGGCGTAGTCAGGTGTTTTCAGGTGTTGTGAGGTGTTTCCAGGTGTTTCCAGGTGTATTCAGGTTTATTCAGGTGTAGTCAGGTGTTTCCAGGTGTAGTCAGGTGTTTTCAGGTGTAGTCAGGTGTTTTCAGGTGTAGTCAGGTGTTTCCAGGTGTAGTCAGGTGTAGTCAGGTGTTTCCAGGTGTAGTCAGGTTTAGTCAGGTGTATTCAGGTGTAGTCAGGTTTAGTCAGGTGTAGTCAGGTGTTGTCAGGTGTTTTCAGGTGTAGTCAGATGTTGTCAGGTGTAGTCAGGTTTAGTCAGGTGTATTCAGGTGTAGTCAGGTGTAGTCAGGTGTATTCAGGTGTAGTCAGGTTTAGTCAGGTGTATTCAGGTGTAGTCAGGTTTAGTCAGGTGTATTCAGGTGTATTCAGGTGTAGTCAGGTGTATTCAGGTGTAGTCAGGTGTTGTCAGGTGTTTTCAGGTGTAGTCAGGTGTAGTCAGGTGTTTTCAGGCGTAGTGAGGTGTTTCCAGGTGTTTCCAGGTGTTTTCAGGTGTTGTCAGGTGTAGTCAGGTGTTTTCAGGTGTAGTCAGGTTTAGTCAGGCGTAGTCAGGTGTTTTCAGGTGTAGTCAGGTTTAGTCAGGTGTTTTCAGGTGTAGTCAGATGTTGTCAGGTGTAGTCAGGTGTTTTCAGGTGTAGTCAGGTGTTTTCAGGTTTAGTCAGGTGTAGTCAGGTGTTTTCAGGCGTAGTCAGGTGTTTCCAGGTGTAGTCAGGTGTATTCAGGTGTTTTCAGGTTTAGTCAGGTGTAGTCAGGTGTTTTCAGGCGTAGTCAGGTGTTTTCAGGCGTAGTCAGGTGTATTCAGGTGTAGTCAGGTTTAGTCAGGTGTAGTCAGGTGTATTCAGGTGTTGTCAGGTTTAGTCAGGTGTTTCCAGGTGTAGTCAGGTGTTTTCAGGTGTAGTCAGATGTTGTCAGGTGTAGTCAGGTTTAGTCAGGTGTAGTCAGGTGTTTTCAGGCGTAGTCAGGTGTTTTCAGGTGTAGTCAGGTTTAGTCAGGTGTAGTCAGGTGTTGTCAGATGTTGTCAGGTGTTGTCAGGTGTTTTCAGGTGTAGTCAGGTGTTTTCAGGTGTAGCCAGGTGTTTTCAGGCGTAGTCAGGTGTATTCAGGTGTAGTCAGGTTTAGTCAGGTGTAGTCAGGTGTTGTCAGATGTTGTCAGGTGTAGTCAGGTGTTTTCAGGTGTAGCCAGGTTTAGTCAGGTGTTGTCAGGTGTAGCCAGGTGTTGTCAGGTGTTTTCAGGTGTAGTCAGGTGTTTTCAGGTGTAGTGAGGTGTTTCCAGGTGTTTCCAGGTGTATTCAGGTTTATTCAGGTGTAGTCAGGTGTTTCCAGGTGTAGTCAGGTGTTTTCAGGTGTAGTCAGGTGTTTTCAGGTGTAGTCAGGTGTTTCCAGGTGTAGTCAGGTGTAGTCAGGTGTTTCCAGGTGTAGTCAGGTTTAGTCAGGTGTATTCAGGTGTAGTCAGGTTTAGTCAGGTGTATTCAGGTGTAGTCAGGTGTTTTCAGGTGTAGTCAGGTGTATTCAGGTGTAGTCAGATGTTGTCAGGTGTAGTCAGGTTTAGTCAGGTGTATTCAGGTGTAGTCAGGTGTAGTCAGGTGTATTCAGGTGTAGTCAGGTTTAGTCAGGTGTATTCAGGCGTAGTCAGGTGTATTCAGGTGTATTCAGGTGTAGTCAGGTGTTGTCAGGTGTTTTCAGGTGTAGTCAGGTGTTGTCAGGTGTTTTCAGGTGTAGTCAGGTGTAGTCAGGTGTATTCAGGTGTATTCAGGTGTAGTCAGGTGTAGTCAGGTGTATTCAGGTGTAGTCAGGTTTAATCAGGTGTAGTCAGGTGTAGTCAGGTGTTTTCAGGTGTATTCAGGTGTAGTCAGGTGTTTTCAGGTGTTTTCAGGTGTAATCAGGTGTATTCAGGAGTAGTCAGGTGTATTCAGGTGTAGTCAGGTGTTTTCAGGTGTTTTCAGGTGTAATCAGGTGTATTCAGGAGTAGTCAGGTGTATTCAGGTGTAGTCAGGTGTTGTCAGGTGTTGTCAGGTGTTTTCAGGTGTAGTCAGGTGTTGTCAGGTGTAGTCAGGTGTTTTCAGGCGTAGTCAGGTGTATTCAGGTGTTTTCATGTGTAGTCAGGTGTATTCAGGTGTAGTCAGGTGTTTTCATGTGTAGTCAGGTGTATTCAGGTGTAGTCAGGTGTTTCCAGGTGTTTCCAGGTGTATTCAGGTGTTTTCAGGTGTAGTCAGGTGTACTCAGGTGTAGTCGGCGTTACCTGGCTGTTTCTGCCGGGGCTTGGGCAGGTTGGTGACGCAGGTGTGTGGACACATGAGCACGTTGCAGGGGTGCAGCGCCCCCTCCAGGAACAGCTGCTTGGTCTCAGACAGGTGGATTCCTCCCAGAGGGGTCTTGGGCAGGGTGTTGGAGGGAACCAGGGCCAGACAGTAGACCCCGACCTGGTGGATCCCGTCTATCGCCTGGAACACAAGAGCAGGACCAGACTGAAGACAGACCCAAACAATCTGATCCAAGGTACTCATCAAGGATGACCTTTAAACTGATCCACATCGAACCTCAGCTCTTCCTTAGTTTTCCTAATCAGCAACATTATCAATCAATATTCGGTTATTGATTGTATGTTGAGTCTGGAACAAACTTTATTGTAAGTTCCAGCTGGTCTCCAGAACACCAGGTTCACTGTTTAAAACTACTAATAACCAGTATTAGTGTAGACGGTGGAGCTGTGGTCAGCAGAGTCGTCGTCATTTCATTCTTCTTCTGGTCTCATCATGAGGATCTGTTCGTGTCTCTTTTCTGTCATTTCGTGTTTTGTGTCATTTTTATTTTGGACTTTCCTCGTGTTGTTTTGTCAAATCTGTTCTTGTTTTGTGTTTATTTAGCGCCGGTTGTTTGTCTCAGTTGTGTAATTTTTAGTCTAATTCTACTTTTGTTTCTTGTTTATGGCGACTGTTTGTGTCTTTTTGAATCTTGTTTTTTTATTTCGTGTCTTATTTTTCTTTTAATCCTACTTCTGTCGTCATATTTGCTGTCATCTTGTGTCTAGTTTGTTTTTGATGCGATGCGATTCTTCACATCTAAACCCGTCGCTGATCGTTTGAGCTGGAGGTCATTAACCTCCTCAGAAGTCTTTGTCATGGTGCCCGTTGCAGCTAAACTCCCACAATGCTCTCTGCTTCCAACATCAACTGTAGTCTGAGTGATGCCTCCTCTGGTCTCTACAGTATTAAACAGGAAGAGGCTCCACCTGGTGGAACAACCAGGAACTACAGCTGGCATCATGTAGAGGATACAGGCTTTGGACTAACTGAAGGGTGAATCATCAGAACAACAGACCAGATTCTGACTCAGATTGGACTGGGAGCAAAAAAAGAAACACTTGATCAGAACATCTGTAGTGATTACTTTTAAATGAGACTGAAAATCCTGCCAATAGTTGCATTAATGTCATACTGTTTAAATCAGTGTCATGTTGACATCTGTAGAACAAGTCCTACTGTAGCTTTGTCCTTTAGAATCCCTACATCTGTCACCATCTAGTCTTGTTTCATGTCCAGTCACTCAGCCTCTTTGAAGAGCAACAGAACAGTTTCTGTGACGGAGGAAAGACAGTTTGGTTTTATTGCCACCGTTACAAAACATCCAGACGGCTTTTATAGCTTCACCACAGTCGCCTCGGCGGCTTCCAGGGATCTGGAGCTGCAGCATGGACTCACATTGGATGTGTCTATGAAGGTAAAGCACGGCAGACTGAGTGGTTTAACGTGGTTTGGTTTAAAGGATCAATCTGTTGTTTTATTTTTGTCAACAGACAGAACTCAGGAAATATGTTTCTCTGCAGTCTCAGAGTCCAATTATTTGTTGTTTGGACCCAAAACTGAGTTCTGTAAAATATTTTGTCCAAACTTTGAGAATTTCATATGTAAAAATGATTTATTTATTCATAAATTCAGACATTTCAACCTAAAAAAAACCCTGTGAAGCCATTTTCAGGGTTCAGTATCTCCAGAAATAAAACTCCTACAGCCATGAAACGTGGTGAGAACAGACAGAATAGATTCATCAGATCAGAACAACTGAATGGATCCAGCAGAGGACACACAGCTGATCACTGGCACCTAAAATGGAAGCAAAACTCTTCAACATCAGTAAAACAAAGTGGAACCTTGTCTGGTCGAACTTTCCACAGATCTACTGATGTTAGAGCCTCAACAGTTGGTGTCGACCAAAGACTGTGTTTTAGTAGAAACATGGATGTTGTCCATTTGTCTGTTTTCAAGGTCCAGTAATTATTCAATATCATTTATCCTCCATCATCCATCCATCATCCATCATCCATCCATCATCCATCATCCATCCATCCATCATCCATCCATCCATCCATCCATCATCCATCCATCATCCATCATCCATCCATCATCCATCATCCATCCATCCATCATCCATCCATCCATCATCCATCCATCATCCATCATCCATCCATCATCCATCCATCCACCATCCATCCATCCATCATCCATCATCCATCCATCATCCATCCATCATCCATCATCCATCCATCATCCATCATCCATCCATCCATCCATCCATCCATCATCCATCCATCCATCATCCATCATCCATCCATCATCCATCATCCATCGATCATCCATCCATCATCATCCATCCATCATCCATCCACCATCATCCATCCATCATCCATCATCCATCCATCATCCATCATCCATCATCCATCCATCCATCCATCCATCCATCATCCATCCATCCATCATCCATCATCCATCCATCATCCATCATCCATCCATCATCCATCCATCATCATCCATCCATCATCCATCCACCATCATCCATCCATCATCCATCCATCCATCATCCATCATCCATCCATCATCCATCCATCATCCATCCATCATCATCCATCCATCATCCATCCACCATCATCCATCCATCCATCATCCATCATCCATCCATCATCCATCATCCATCCATCATCCATCCATCATCATCCATCCATCATCCATCCATCATCATCCATCCATCATCCATCCACCATCATCCATCCATCATCCATCCATCCATCATCCATCATCCATCCATCATCCATCCATCATCCATCCATCATCCATCCATCATCCATCATCCATCCATCCATCCATCCATCCATCATCCATCCATCATCCATCATCCATCATCCATCCATCATCCATCATCCATCCATCCATCATCCATCATCCATCCATCATCCATCATCCATCATCCATCCATCATCCATCATCCATCATCCATCCATCATCCATCATCCATCCATCATCCATCATCCATCCATCATCCATCCATCATCCATCCATCCATCCATCCATCCATCATCCATCCATCCATCATCCATCCATCCATCCATCATCCATCATCCATCCATCCATCATCCATCATCCATCATCCATCATCCATCATCCATCCATCCATCCATCATCCATCCATCCATCATCCATCCATCCAGCGGCGGTTGGTCTGTGTGGTTCTAACACATGTCATGTACATACTGCTGTATATAGGAGCGTGTTCACTGTAGGTGAATGTTCATGTACCTGCAGAACTCTGCTCATCCACTGGAAGCTGTCCTCCTCGGTGGAGTCCGGTCGCTGCTCAGCTACAACCACGATCCTCTCGTCATGAAGCACCGTGATGGAAAACACTGCTATCCTGAACAACACACATCACAGTGAGTCAGAAAGGACCTCCACAGACTTCAGCCTCCAGACTGGATGAAGGAACCTGAACCAGAGCTGAGGCTGAACAACTCAACCTTCCTGAGGGAGACGCTGCTGCAGACCTGCATTAAAAAGGTTTACCAAACAAACTTCCAGCTCAGAGTATTCAACAGCTGAAGGTACTTTGGAGTAGTTTTACACACAAAAACTACGATCAGCTTGTAAAAAATACAACAAATACACAGAACACAGACAATATAGATGCCTAGAGAAGTCTATTCTGATGTAACTCAGTTGGTTCTAGAAGTCCTCAGTCAGTAAATGGATCATCTGAGGTCAGTGATTGGAGGATAAAGACTCCTGGATCTGGAAGGTCCCTGGAGGATCAGGACTCCTGGATAGAACTAGACCATGAAGACTAAAGAACCTCCAAGAACCTCTGAGAGAAGGTTGTTGAACAGCATCAGTCAGGAGATGAAACCAGAACATTTAAGGTCCTGAAGATCTCTAGGAGTCCAGTTAGACCATCATGAAGACCTGGAAGGACCTGGACCATGAGGACATCTGACTAGAACAGGACGTCCTCAAAGACTGAGAGACCGAACAGGAAGGAGACTAGAGAGGGAGGAAACCAAGACACCTATGACTCCTCTGAAGGAGTTAATAGAAGGAGACTAGTGAGGGAGGACACCAAGACTCCTATGACTCCTCTGAAGGAGTTAGAAGAAGGAGACTAGTGAGGGAGGACACCAAGACTCCTATGACTCCTCTGAAGGAGTTAGAAGAAGGAGACTAGTGAGGGAGGACACCAAGACTCCTATGACTCCTCTGAAGGAGATAGAAGAAGGAGACTAGTGAGGGAGGCCACCAAGACTCCTATGACTCCTCTGAAGGAGTTAATAGAAGGAGACTAGAGAGGGAGGACACCAAGACTCCTATGACTCCTCTGAAGGAGGTAAAGGAGACTAGTGAGGGAGGACACCAAGACTCCTATGACTCCTCTGAAGGAGTTAGAAGAAGGAGACTAGAGAGGGAGGCCACCAAGACTCCTATGACTCCTCTGAAGGAGTTAGAAGAAGGAGACTAGTGAGGGAGGACACCAAGACTCCTATGACTCCTCTGAAGGAGTTAGAAGAAGGAGACTAGTGAGGGAGGACACCAAGACTCCTATGACTCCTCTGAAGGAGTTAGAAGAAGGAGACTAGTGAGGGAGGACACCAAGACTCCTATGACTCCTCTGAAGGAGTTAGAAGAAGGAGACTAGTGAGGGAGGACACCAAGACTCCTATGACTCCTCTGAAGGAGTTAGAAGAAGGAGACAGTGAGGGAGGCCACCAAGACTCCTATGACTCCTCTGAAGGAGTTAGAAGAAGGAGACTAGTGAGGGAGGCCAGACTCCTATGACTCCTCTGAAGGAGTTACAAGAAGGAGACTAGTGAGGGAGGACACCAAGACTCCTATGACTCCTGAAGGAGTTAGAAGAAGGAGACTAGTGAGGGAGGCCACCAAGACTCCTATGACTCCTCTGAAGGAGTTAGAAGAAGGAGACTAGTGAGGGAGGACACCAAGACTCCTATGACTCCTCTGAAGGAGTTAGAAGAAGGAGACTAGTGAGGGAGGACACCAAGACTCCTATGACTCCTCTGAAGGAGTTAGAAGAAGGAGACTAGTGAGGGAGGACACCAAGACGCCTATGACTCCTCTGAAGGAGTTAGAAGAAGGAGACTAGTGAGGGAGGACACCAAGACTCCTATGACTCCTCTGAAGGAGTTAGAAGAAGGAGACTAGTGAGGGAGGACACCAAGACTCCTATGACTCCTCTGAAGGAGTTAGAAGAAGGAGACTAGTGAGGGAGGCCACCAAGACTCCTATGACTCCTCTGAAGGAGTTAGAAGAAGGAGACTAGAGAGGGAGGACACCAAGACTCCTATGACTCCTCTGAGTAGGAATCTGTTTTCTTTTTGACAGAGTCCAGGAACATTATTTCTCACCTGCCCCTGTAGACGAACTTCATTGGCTCCACAGCCAGCGCCGTGGCAACGATGTCATCGGCGTTGTGCCGTCGTCCTCCGACCACCATCAGACCGTCCATCTTCCCGGCAACAAATATGAGACCTGCAGGTCCGATGAAGCCCAGCAAGCCGGTTCTGGTGAAGGGAAACTCGCTGATGGGAGAACCGCTGCTGGACACTGGGAAGACCTGCAGAGAGGTTAAAGACGTGGTGAGGAACAGGTGCTAATAAAACACAGTGACAGCATCACAGCATCTACGGACTCACCTCAAAGGTGTTCTTGGTCATACCAGCCAGACCATAATAGGAGGTTCCCGTGGCAACAGTGCAAACACACAACTCTCCAATCTCGTCGGTTTTACAGAGCTGAGGGACGCCTTCAGGCTTCACCGCACACATCAAGGCTGCAGACACAAAGACCACAAGCATCACAGGAAGTCCTCATGATCTGTGACGTCCTCAGGAAGTAGACTTCAGTGGACTTCTGTCTGCTCATCCGTTTAGTTTCTCTTGTTTCTGTGGATTGATTGGCTTTTATCTTTGCATCTTTACAGGTCTGGATTCATCCAGGTCAGGGTTATCCTGGTAGATTCAATGGTAGCATCAGGACTAGCTTGAGCTGCTCGAACATTTTCCACCTCTCATCTTCCATAAACTAAATCCAGTCCAGATGCTACGATTGAAACTTCGAAGATTCATTTACCTAAATCACAACACAGTCCTACTACTGTGTCCTCAAAAAGACGGTTCTGCCAACAGAGGAAAGCTTGGACCTTCAGTTTTGGAGGATTTTTATGTTTTCAAAGTGTCGAAAAACAGAAATAACAAGAGAAGGTGAATAAAAGAAGACGAAAGAAAAAGGAGCTCAGTGAAGAAACGAGGTGAGAAAAGTTCAGACAAAACAAAAACCAAAGAAAGAAGCAAAGAAAAGTTTCATACGAGTTTTAAAGTAATCTTTACTTTGGCGTCAGACGGATGTAAACAGGAAGTGACACCTCGGTAAGTTATAAACAAACAGGAAGTTCTGTTCTCCGCCTCACCTCCAGGCATCACCGAGCCGACGTCCTGCAGCGTCAGAACCGACAGCTTCTCCTCCGAGTCGACCCGGATCACGCCGTGACTCAGACCCTGCATGGACAGAACGCCTCGACCCGGCGGGGAGCTGCCTTCCTCCAGCGGCCTGCAGGGGGCGACAGCAGCACGCTTCACCATCATCATCATCATCAGCATCATCATCAGCATCATCAGCATCATCATCAATATCATCATCATCATCAGCATCATCATCAATATCATCAACATGTGTTGTGTATGTTATGTTGTATGTTATGTCATGTATGTTGTGTTGTGTTGTATGTTGTGTTGTGTATGTTGTGTTGTATGTTATGTCATGTATGTTGTGTTGCATGTTGTGTTGTATGTTGTGTTGTATGTTGTGTTGTATGTTACGTCATACATGTTGTGTTGTGTTGTATGTTACGTCATACATGTTGTGTTGTGTTGTATGTTGTGTATGTTGTGTTGTATGTTATGTCATGTATGTTGTGTTGTATGTTGTGTTGTATGTTGTGTTGTATGTTATGTCATGTATGTTGTGTTGTGTTGTATGTTGTGTTGTGTATGTTGTGTTGTATGTTATGTCATGTATGTTGTGTTGCATGTTGTGTTGTATGTTGTGTTGTATGTTGTGTTGTATGTTACGTCATACATGTTGTGTTGTGTTGTATGTTACGTCATACATGTTGTGTTGTGTTGTATGTTGTGTATGTTGTGTTGTATGTTATGTCATGTATGTTGTGTTGTATGTTGTGTTGTATGTTGTGTTGTATGTTATGTCATGTATGTTGTGTTGTATGTTATGTCATGTATGTTGTGTTGTATGTTGTGTTGTATGTTATGTCATGTATGTTGTGTTGTATGTTGTGTTGTATGTTGTGTTGTATGTTATGTCATGTATGTTGTGTTGTATGTTGTGTTGTATGTTATGTCATGTGTGTTGTGTTGTATGTTGTGTTGTGCATGTGTGTTGTACCTGCGTATGGCCACCGTCAGGGCTTCAGGTGAACTTGCACACGGGCAGATCACCTCCGACTTCAGTCCTTTGCTCTGGAAGACGTTGAGGAAAGCGTCGCAGGACGAGATCGACCCTGAAACACAATCAGCTGTTTACTACACAACAAACCCACACTCAGGTACTTAAACAGAAACCAGCCAATCAGGATCAATCTACAAACGGAGACCAGGTGTAGTTCAGACTGGGACTCCTGGATGGATGTAAACTGATCTGGGTCCAGGTTCTAGCAGAACTCCAGTGTGTTGTTCCTCCTACATGTCATGTGTCTATCTGCTGGACTGATGAGGTTCTGATCCATGTGGACCCCCCTCTATGGACTTCAAGGAGACCTCCATAGTCTGATCAGTGATAGAGTGACTGGAGATAAAGGTTCTAATGGTTCTGGTTGGAGGTTCTGGCTGTTTTTTCCTGGAATAACCTGGATTTACTATATGAACTGGTTCCTTACAGGGGTTGGACCCGTCGGCCACCAGCAGCATCCTCAGGGAGCTCAGGTTGACGTCTCTCTGGTCCCGGTGGGCCACCAGAGCCCAGTGCATGTCCCGGGACTTCACACAGGCCACCTTAGCTGCAAACAGACGTCCGACATGAGAAACGCAGCAGTCGGATCAGACAAACAGCCCCTCAGAGATCCAGTAAACCCGGTTCAGAAGCAGGTTCTGGGTTTGTACCTTTGTACTGGCAGACCTTCTGGATCCAGGACAGAGGGTTGACCTTCATCAGGGCGTAGGGGATGCTGATGACGTGCATCATGTTCATCACACTCTGACAAACACACAAACAGAAGATCTTTAATTCATCAGCTCCACTGCAAAGAATGTAAAAACCCAACACACAAGTCCTCAGTCGTCCAGGTCAGGGTGGACCTCGTAGTTTCTTTGAGCAGTTTCAACTCAAGCTAGTCCAGATGCTACGATTCAAACTGCGAGGATACAGTAGTAGTGATGTGGAGTAATGGAGGGCAGCATCCTCTTTAGTGCACATTCAACACATAAATTACATAGAAAACCTGTTAAAATCTGGCAGCAGGATGCCAGAAAATACATGTAATACTGAAAACACTGCAACATTCAACAGCTGTGAAAACACCAGCAAATATCTGTAGAATAATCACGTTTACCTGATTTAAATACAGTAAATCTGAGGGATTTTACCCTCACATGTTGTACAAAGAAAACTAATCTACTAGGTGTGTTAATGGCATATTTTGGATTATTTACAGTTTGGGTCTTTTTGTTTTTACAGTTAAAATGTGAAACCATTTGATATTTTCATTATTTTCTTTATAATAAAGATATTTGTAAAATGACATCTGTTTCTTTACAGACGACATTCTTCTTTATACTTCTATAATATTTAACTCTTTGTTCTTCAGCTGCTGCTCAGAAGTCATGATTATTTTATTTTTTTAAAACAGACGACGGCAGCAGTTAAACCCTGTTAAACTTTCATTTGGGTGTTTCTTACCGTCAGGACGGCGTGCCACAGCCCCACGTCCTTCTTAAAGTCTAATACATTCACGATGGTCTCGGCTGCAGCAGAAAGAGGAGGTGTTACTGAGAAACGTCGTCGCTGATTCCAGAGCAGATCCATCAGAAGCAACCAGAGCTTTACCTTCTGTGTACGAGCAGGTCTGGGTCAAGGCCTGACAGTGAGCCAGCATCGATATCCTCATCACCGTCACGCCGAGGACGCTGCCGTCTTTACAGGTCTTATACTGAAACACAGCGTTCAAGAACAGTTCAGACTCTGTAGCATGATTCCACTTCTGTTATTCCAAAGTTTTCCTGGCTTCAGTTTAGTTTGAAAATGTAGAAAATATAAAAACAAAGAAAACCCTGAATGAAGGTGTTCAAACCTGACCTTCAGTTTCTGTGTTCATTTCCAACATACATGAAGATTTTCACTCATCTTCTTCATATTTTCACATTTTATTAAGCCAGAAACACATCGGTCACATATAACGCCAGCAAAAAGCATCAAAGTTGCGACAGACTTCTAAAAAGTAACATCAATTAATTAAACTTGTAAAATGAGCAGTCAGTGGCTGCATCCTTCTTCAGTAAATTCTTGTTGAAGAGTCAAATTAAAATGACCAAGAAAAAAGCAGCTGTATGGTAAATCTGAGGATCTGAAACTGCAGTTTTCTATCGCCAAATAAAAAACATGGTGAAACTCATGATCCCAGTGGTCCTTTATTCATTTATAACTGGATGATATTTGACAGTTTGGATGAATTTCAAATCAGGACACATTTTAAAATCCTTTCATAGAACTATTCAGTCATTTCATCCAAACTTTCAGTAAGTCTGGACATATTTAACTTGTTAAAACACATTTTAAGTTCCTCTGGACAAATTCTGAGTCTCTGAGGGAAGTTTTTAAATGATCCTGGACAGATTTAAATTCATTATTTAGTAATTTCTTTCAGATTTGGAGTCACTTTGGACAATCATGAAACCTTTCTGGACACATTTTAAAAATCCTTTTATAGAAGTTTTCAGTCATTTCAACTGATCTTGGAGAAAGTTTGGACATTTAACTTTTTAAAACACATTTTGAGTCACTGATAAATTCTGAGTGATGTTGGACAATTTTAAAATCCTTTCATAGAACTATTCAGTCATTTCATCCAAACTTTGAGTAAGTTTGGACATTTAACTTATTAAAACACATTTTAAGTTCCTCTGGACAAATTCTGAGTCACCCTGGGAAGTTTTTAAATGATCCTGGACAGATTTAAATTCATTGTTTAGTCATTTCTTTCAGATTTGGAGTCACTTTGGACAAACATGAAGCCTTTCTGGACACATTTTAAAATCCTTTTACAGAAGTATTTATTTATTTCATCCAACCTTTGAGTAACTTTTGACATGTTTAACTTGTTAAAACACTTTTTAAGTCATCTGGTCTCAGAGATTCTGTCAGAACCACAAAATGAAAACCTGTTCAGAAACAAGAGGGGGTTTTAATCATCCCTCGTCTTTGGCTCTTTTCCTTTCAGCCTCTTTATATTCTGCAGATCAATCTGGGATATTTCAGCTCACTGCCGATCAGAACCAGAACCAGAACCAGAACCAGGCCCTGATCCAGGACCTCCTGTTACCTCGATGTAGGCCGTGTCCTGGTTGGCGTCTTTGATGTGAGGGAACCAGTCTCTGGGCGGCTTGGACAGATGTTTGGACTCGGTGACGAACCACAGCACTTTGGGCCAGCCTGGACACAGAGCAGACATCCCATAATGAGACCGACCGGTTCTGCTGGTTCTTTGACCGGTTTATCTAAACTACATGCAGGTGTAAGATAAACAATCAGAATAAAAACGTTAAATGTGAATTAAATAACGATGAAGAAAAATTATAATTATTTTACAGATATCTGAAGGTTAAAATGATGAATATTAATAAATGAGTGAGTTTGTTTTACAGATTTCCCTGTTTGGTTTGATCCCAGTTAAACCTCGGTTACAGTATTTATCTACGTGTTCACCTGGAAGAAGAGTTTTACATTCATTCAGATTCAGATGTTTCCTGTTTTGTTTGATTACAGATGATTTTATGACGAGTATCAATCACAGAAACAACTATCAGTCTCCACGTTCACTGTGAAATACGTAAAACAAATATGGAAAAATGTCCACATCAAGAATCTGTATTCATTTTTACCGTGAGTTAAACAGGAATAAAATGTCTTTTATCTTTCATTAATTAATGGGATTATTAATTTTAAAAGACGTGTAACTTGATAATATTTACAATTCATGGTAACTAACCGGCTGTGTTTAAATGAGCTGGAAGTATAATTATGTTGCAGCTATTTATAACGTCTTTGTTGTGATAGTTTTACTATATTCACAGTGTCTTTATGGGTTGTTGTTTTTCACCCTGCTGTCTTTGTGTTCGTCCAGTTTTTCTATCTGTGTTGGATTTTCGGTGTTCGGGCTGCTGACTGGAGGTTTGAGTTGTTTCCTGGAGGGTTTTAAAAGGCTGGATCAGGTGTTCATGTGGAGCTCCACATTAGACGGGTCCCTAAGGAGGCAGCAGACTGTGGCTCCAGAGCTCTGGGCCTGTTCCTGGTTCCCACCTTTGAACTGAGGGATTTCTCCGGTGGGGCTCTTCGGTAGTCCTTTATGGCAGACGTCGCTGGTCAGGGCCACCGTCACTCCACAGCTGCCCAGCAGGAAGCCGATCTGCTGGCTGCCGGCGTCCTGCAGAGACAAACAAGCTCCAGGTGGATTCAACGTCCAGAAGAACGTTGACACTACGTTGATCCAAGGCCTCCAGCCTGCAGGATCCTCTGCTATGGAGCAGCAGGACGTCTTACCTTCCTGGTGAGCGGAACCTCGATGGGGACCGGAACCACCTCGGCCAGCAGGCAGCCGTAGAACGCCGTCATGAAGGCAGCCGGGTCGTTGTTGGGGAACACCAGCGCCACCTGCAGGCAGAAATGCATCATGGGATGGATGGACTCAACCACAAAGTCAAATAGAACATAGAGGAATGATCAGATTACAGACGCAGCATGAGAGGTTTAAATAAGCACCGACCCGGTCTCCAGGTCGGACCAGCGGCTCCTGTTTGGTCCCCAGCTTGTGCAGCAGGTTGTAGGCCACCTTCACACTCCTGGACCAGAGTTTACCTGCAAGCAGAACCACACCTTGACTCACAGGTAAACACCAGGAACAAGGACCGACGGCTAGACGGGAATTAAAAAGAGGAAAGACAGAAGGTCAAAGCTCAAACAGAGAAACGATGCAGAGTCCCTCTTTGACCCGCCGTCTGCTGCTCATGGAAACGTTCTGAAGGTGAAAAATAAAACCTGAGAGTCACTTTAAAGCTCAGCAGAGAGCAGCCACAGAAGCAGCTGATGGATCCGTAGGATCCGTAGGATCTGTAGGATCTGTTAGCGATCAGCAGCGTTTATCTTCTCATCGCTGCAGACGGTCAGAACGTTTCATCAGTCTGCTGCTGATTCATGGAAACTGAGTCTGCTGCCAAAGCATCACAGTGTACAGGAAAATGAGCCCACAGTGAAGAAAAATGAAGCCACAGTGAGTAAAAATGAGTCCACAGTGAGGAAAAATGAACCCACAGTGAGGAAAAATGAACCCATAGTGAGGAAAAATTAACCCATAGTGAGTAAAAATTAACCCACAGTGAGGAAAAATGAAGCCACAGTGAGGAAAAATTAACCCACAGTGAGGAAAAATTAGTCCACAGTGCAGAAAAATGAGCCCACAGTGGCAAAAAATGAGCCCACAGAGAAGAAAAATGAACCCACAGTGAGTAAAAATGAGTCCACAGTGAGTAAAAATGAACCCATAGTGAGGAAAAATGAGGCCACAGTGAGGAAAAATTAACCCATAGTGAGGAAAAATGAAGCCACAGTGAGGAAAAATGAAGCCACAGTGAGGAAAAATGAAGCCACAGTGAGGAAAAAATTAACCCACAGTGAAGAAAAATGAGTCCACAGTGAGTAAAAATTAGTCCACAGTGGGAAAAATGAGCCCACAGAGAAGAAAAATGAACCCACAGTGAGTAAAAATTAGTCCACAGTGAGGAAATATTAACCCACAGTGAGTAAAAAGGCATCCACGGTGAGTAAAAATGAATCCACAGTGAGGAAAAATGAATCCACAGTAATAAAAAATAGTCCACAGTGAGGAAAAATGAACCAGTGAGGGAAAATTAGTCCACAGTGAGGAAAAATTAATTCACAGTGAGGAAAAATGAGGCCATAGTGATAAAGTAAATCCAGAAGCATAAGGATGTTGCTTGTCGTGTTCATATATCTCTGTAAAGTGAATAACTGATCAATCGATTGGCCATCAACTAATAAAGTAAATGTCAACTGTTCTGATAATCGATCAGTTTGAGTCACCTTTAATAAAAACTCTGATTTCAGCGTCTCAACTAAATATTTCCTGGTTCCTTTCACACTCCAAACACTGCAAACCAAAGCAGACGAAGCACAGATGGTCCAGAAACACATCAAACCAGACAGAGAGAGTCTGTGAGCAGGAATCAGTCATGTGGACAGAAGCAGGGCTCAGCTTCACGAGAGAAACCTGACCACTGAGTCTCTCTGGGGAAACACCAGCCTGACAGCAAACAGCAGCAGCTCACCGTCTGATGGGACTCCTGGACGCTGCTGAGATCATCACCATCATCATCATCATCATCATCATCATCACCATCATCACCACCATCATCATCATCATCATCATCATCATCATCATCATCATCATCATCATCACCATCATCATCATCATCACCACCATCATCATTATCACCACCATCATCATCATCATCATCATCATCACCATCATCATCACCATCATCACCATCATCATCATCATCATCACCATCATCATCATCATCCTCATCATTATGATCATCACCATCATCATCATCACCATCATCATCATCATCATCATCATCATCATCACCATCATCACCATCATCATCATCACCATCATCATCATCATCATCACCATCATCATCATCACCACCATCATCATCATCATCATCATCATCACCATCATCATCATCACCATCATCACCACCATCACCATCATCACATCATCATCATCACCACCATCATCATCATCACAATCATCATCATCACCACCATCATCATCATCATCACCATCATCATCATCATCATCATTATGATCATCACCATCATCATCATCACATCATCATCATCATCATCATCATTATGATCATCACCATCATCATCATCATTATGATCATCACCATCATCATCATCATTATGATCATCATCATCACCATCATCATCATCATCATCATCATCATCATTATGATCATCACCATCATCATCATCATTATGATCATCATCATCACCACCATCATCATCATCATCATCATCACCATCATCATCATCACCACCATCACCATCATCATCATCATCACCACCATCATCACATCATCATCATCACCACCATCACCATCATCATCATCATCACCATCATCATCCTCATCATCATCATCATCATCATCTTCATCATCATCTTCACCATCACCACCATCATCACATCATCATCATCACCACCATCACCATCATCATCATCATCACCATCATCATCATCACCACCATCATCATCATCATCATCACCATCATCATCATCACCACCATCACCATCATCATCACCATCATCATCATCATCTTCATCATCACCACCACATCAGTCTCTCTAACAGGGATCATGCTGGATCCATGGATCCTACCGTAGGTGAGCACGTAGAGCGGCTTCCCGTTGGTGTCCATGGTGCTGAGGCAGGGGGCCTTTGGGGAGATGGTTCCCCACCGCTGCAGCGCCGCCTCCAGGGATGGAGGCCAGTTGGTGACCACGCCCAGCTGCTCGCCCTGCAGCGCCACCATCTGGGCGCCTTCTGCTTTGGGCAGGTTGGGGTCCGGCTGCTGGACTGAAACAGAACGGAGAGCATGAGGGTCGGAGAACTTTCACATGGTTGGACTAATACATGTTCTCCAGTGGTGTCCAACACGAGTTTAAATCACATCAGTGGCCCTGAATGTTTTTATCTCTAAAAATAGTTCAATAACCTGGATATTAATACACTAAACTATCAATAACCTGGATATTAACACACTAAACGATCAATAACCTGGATATTAACACACTAAACGATCAGTAACCTGGATATTAACATTAATTAAAGTGGCCGCTGAGTGTGTATGTACTGTATCTATGCTTTTATATATAGAAGTTTAGAACAGACTAGATTTACTTTGTTTACATCCGCTGTCACAGAAGTGCTGTAAAGGAGCAGGTTAGCTAGTTAGCTAGTTAGCTAGTTAGCTAGTACAGCTTTCCTAATCAATAATCAGTTGACAGGTCACACTAACTGAGCCCAGACGTCTGTTGCTGTGGTTCTAGTTGATAGAACCAGACGTTTAAGGCCAACAGGAAGTCAACAGGTTCACGGCGTGTTCTCAGAATGACATTAGCCGTTACCCTCCAGGAGCTCCTCGAAGTCGTCCACGAAGAACTCCCTGAGCGGCGGCCGCTTGGGCCTCTTCAGGGTGTTGACCAGCTGCTGGATTTTGGCTGAGACTCTGCTGCTGACTGGAACTCCTGCAGAGAACAAACACAGCCTCGGTCAGAGACGTTCTGACGCTCACCTGGGTTTCAAACCGGCGTTGAAGAGCCGTCCAGGGAGGACCGTGGAGGCGAGGCTCAGACCGACGTTTGACGGACTTAGTTTGAGCTACAGGGAGGAACTGATCAGTCGGTACAATCCTGAGGGTGAAGACAGGAGCAGCTCAGACACAGAGAGACACAACCAGGATAAACGAGTTGAAGCTCCACCTCCGACCCAGATGGGACCAACCGAACCTGATCAGAACCTCCTCAGAACCTCCATCTCCAGGACCTCCATCACTGATCAGGGAGGAGGGTCCACATGGATCCCTTTAGTGGACTTATCCATGACTTGTGGAGCACTAAGGACAGCAAATGTACTGTTTGAACCTTCAGTGATTAGAGTGAAAAACCCAGACAGGAGGAGGAAACATCCTCACAGGAAGTCAATAAAAAACACAGTAAATGTAAAATCTCAGCTCTGATGAACCGAACCAGACCTCAGCCACCGCTGAGCACAGAGACACTCTGAAGGTTGTATTTCTGATGAAACCTTCTCGGCTCGGTTGCGTCTCTTTGAGCCAAACATCCCAACAAGCTGTGAACTCCGACGTCTGATCCGTCCACCAAGTCTGATGAAACCCTCCAGAGAAGGAAGAGCTGAGCCGTGAAGCAGGAAGCCACTGTTCTGACGTCTCTGTGGATCGTCTTCAGCTTCATGTTTGAATTTAGAGATTTAGTTTTTATATGAGAGATTTAATATGTTTGAATTTACAAATGACAGATTTAATATGTTTGAATTTACAAATGACAGATTTAATTAGTCGTTTTTCTGCTGTTCTGTTTGTTATTGAAGCAAAAAAGCCCAAATTGTGAAAAATGCCCAGAACATTAATAAATTACTGTAAAAATGTCCTCAGATCAGGTTTGATGGATGAACTTTAAGGTAATTTGGTCTAAAGCAGCGGTGCCCAAACACCAGGCCCCGGACCGGTACCAGGCCGCGGGTCACTTGGTACCGGGCCACACAGAAAGAATAAAAATGTTTTATTTTATTTCCAGCGGAGTCTGTGGGGAGTCTTTTAAATCAAAAAAAAAAGTTGCAACCTTTTTAGCTCCACTGACCAGATTCAAAAAGACAAGTTTGTCAACGCTGCCTTGCTAGAAAGGAGTCAAACCTCCAGGTTAAAGTCCCACCATGAACACTGACTTCATCCATCTGGACTCACCGTCTCCGGTCTCCATCAGCTCGGCGTTGCCGTACCTGGGCGTCGGTCTCGGGGTGGCGGTGCCGGTACCGGCGGCCGGCGTTCGCTCCACCTGGATGCCGTCGGTGTTGTTGGTGTAGCCGGTGACGTCTGGAGGAGCAGAGTGGTTCTCTGGAGGACAGAAACCAGAATGAAGGTCCAGTTAAAAGTCTTCTAGCAGAGACGCTGCAACATTTAGTTCAAACATTCCTGTCAGAGGATGGAACCAGAGGGAAGCGTGGTTCCTCAAAGGTCTTTAGAGGCTCCTCTGGTTCTCTGTGGAACTCAAAACGTCTTACATCCCTACAAAGAACCACTTTGGGTTCCACTGAGAACCTTTATTATCTGAGTGTGACCTGGACTTAACCAGCAAACTGAGCTGGTTTCTGAAGCAGCTTTAAAGGAACAGAATAAACACTCAGCTGAGGGACGTCTGGGCCTCACAAGGAGTCCGACGCTGGTAGAACCTGACGCTGCTAGAACCTGACGCTGGTAGAACCTGACCCTGGTAGAACCTGACCCTGGTAGAACCTGACCCTGGTAGAACCTGACCCTGGTAGAACCTGACGCTGCTAGAACCTGACGCTGGTAGAACCTGACCCTGGTAGAACCTGACGCTGGTAGAACCTGACGCTGGTAGAACCTGACCCTGGTAGAACCTGACGCTGGTAGAACCTGACCCTGGTAGAACCTGACCCTGGTAGAACCTGACGCTGGTACAACCTGACCCTGGTAGAACCTGACCCTGGTAGAACCTGACGCTGGTAGAACCTGACGCTGGTAGAACCTGATCCTGGTAGAACCTGACGCTGGTAGAACCTGACCCTGGTAGAACCTGACGCTGGTAGAACCTGACCCTGGTAGAACCTGATCCTGGTAGAACCTGACGCTGGTAGAACCTGACCCTGGTAGAACCTGACGCTGGTAGAACCTGACCCTGGTAGAACCTGACCCTGGTAGAACCTGACGCTGGTAGAACCTGACCCTGGTAGAACCTGACGCTGGTAGAACCTGACCCTGGTAGAACCTGACCCTGGTAGAACCTGACGCTGGTAGAACCTGACGCTGGTAGAACCTGACGCTGGTAGAACCTGACGCTGGTAGAACCTGACCCTGGTAGAACCTGACCCTGGTAGAACCTGACCCTGGTAGAACCTGACGCTGGTAGAACCTGACGCTGGTAGAACCTGACCCTGGTAGAACCTGACCCTGGTAGAACCTGATCCACACATTTCCTACATGGAACATTCAGAACCTCACTGATGAAAACTGACTTCAAACATTCAGATTAAACACGAGCAGCCAGAAGAGAGAAACCTAACGAGGAACTTTTCCCTGCTAAGAAACCTTCAGAACTACGATGTCTGGACCTCCAGGTTCTGCTGCACCTTACGAATACAGAGGAAGTCCCCCAGAACCAGCAGCAGACCTGGTTCCTCCCTGATCTCCACCAACCACCAGCTCTCTGAGGAGGAGGAACGTCTGAGCTCGTATTAAAGCTGCTTCCTCCTTTACTCTGTCCTGCTGATGTTCCACAGAATCCTTCAGATTCCACCTGGAGGCTCCTTCACTCGGCTGAAGGTCTGAGGTGGATCTGAGCTTCCAGCGGTGTGCAGCCGCCCGCTCTGCTCTCTGTGGGTCATTTGTGTTGAGTTACTGCTGCATTAGCATCTTTAGCGTGTTAGCATCGACCTGCTAACGTCTCAGGTTACTGAGCTCCAACGTTCTCAGCGGACGTCCAGGAAACGTTCCTGCATCGATCCCTGCAGGTCAGAGGTTCTGACGGAGAACAGAAACCGAGGAGCTTAAAGAGCCTCTCTGGAAGCTCTGAGGAGCAGCGCGTTATTTAAACGTTCTGCAATGTTCCTCTTAAAGGTACGTTCTAAAAATGTTTACTGATAACAAAACGCCTCGCTGCTCTCAAAACTGAATGTTGCACTGAGAACGTTCTTCTGTTGTTACCGTGGAACGCTGAGGGAACGTTTTACAGATTCTCTAATGTGTTCCCTCATGTTGCTAATTTACCAAGAACGTTCTGTCAGCTGAGGTCCCAATAACAACGTGAGAACGTTCTTTGAATGTTATATCGAGAACATCTTTATTACCGTTGTGAAATGTCTTAATGAGAAACGTTCCCAAAACGTTCCACCTTTATTACGTCACATTCCAGGAACGTTATAAAAACGTTCTGTCATCTGAGGCCTTGAGAACATCTGGAAAGGATTTTACTGTCATGGAACATTGTGAGAATGTTTAATAGAAGAACGTTTTATAAAGTGTTCCTTCAACAACGTCCCTAAAACATCCTGAGAACATTGCAGACAGAACGTGTTGTTTGTTTCTGTGTCAAACTTCAGGAACGTTTCATCAGGATCATCTGAGGTCTTGAGAACATCTGGAAAACATTTTCTGAATGTTAGTTTTTTTCCTCCTTTGGTGTCATAGAACATCACCTGACAACATCCTCTGAACGCTAAAACATTACACTAACGTTATGGGAACGTTAGTGGAACTGAAAACGTTCTCAATTAGTTCTTTGTAAATCTGATTAGAACGTTTTCTGTCAAAAATATTAGACCTTGTAGGTGACGTTGTGAAACGTTGTGGGAACGTTCCCTGCCTGCTGGGCCCTTTATGGTCACAAAACATTGTGAGAACGTTTCATAGATTCTATTTTATGTTCCCTCAACGTTCCATCTTTGTTCATACATCGCATTACAGGAACGCTTCATAAAGAACATCTAGGAAACGTTGTTAGAGTGTTGCTTTGAGAACGTTCCTCCTTCGTTGTTCGTCTGTGTTCTGAATGTTGACGTTAAAACATTCAATGAACTTTACAGGGAATCAAAATGTTCTCAAAACGTTCTTATAGAACCTCAGACCTTCTGGTTTGGTGTCTGAGGTTCTGCCTTTGAACCAGTTTAGCTGACAGGAGGTGGATCAGATGAGGGAGAAGATAGAAGAAGAACGTGGAGCAGAACGTCACCGGGATGTTCTGAAGCGTTCCCACAGAACTTCTCTGAACCTCTGAACCTCCATCCAGGACCAGGAGATGAAGGGATCAGACTGCCGGGTTCCACTCAGACGTTCTGCTCGTGTACTGGAGGAACCATCTCCATCATCCTGTACTGATGAGAACCGAGTGGAGACGCAGCAGAGCAGATCGTGAAGTCGTTCTTTATCTGAACCACTGGGAGACGTTTCACCTGACACCAGTGAACTCCAGTGAACCACTGCGTGTTTTAGTCTAATGAGAACCTCCAGCATTGATTTTCTTCGCTCCTCCTCATTAACGGAACGACGTTTGTTGGCTCTGGACTTGTGTTTGGCGTAAAGCCTCCATAAAACACTTCAAGTAGCTTCACAGACAAAGGAGGAGGAGCTGAGGAGGAGAGGAAGGATCGATAGAACGAAGCCGAGCGTCGGAAGCAGATTCATCAAATGACTTCATGTCAACGTCCTGCAGAAGGTCAGTGGAACCTTCACAGACGACGATGAAGCTGCTCTGAGGACCGCTAGGATTCCTACTGACTGGACTGTTCTGGCCTCTCACTGGATGCTACGTGTGCTAGACATGTTTTACTGTTATCATCATATGAGGCGTGTTTCATGGCAGCTGTACTCTGTCGCCCAACACGAGCTTCCCTTTGGGACAATAAAGTACAATCTTAACTTATCTTAGCTTAGCTTATCTTAGATTATCTAATCATTGCTTAGCTATAGCTTAGCTTATTTTATTTTATCTTATCTTATCTTAGCTAAGCTTAGCTTATCTTACCTTAGCTTATCTTTTCTTAGCTTAGCTTAGCCTAGCTTAGCCTAGCTGAGCTTATCTTTGCTTATCTTATGTTATCCTAGCTTATCTTAGCTTATCTTAGATTATCTAATCATAGCTTAGCCTAGCTTAGCTTATTTTATTTTATCTTAGCTTATCTTGTCTTAGTTTAGCTTATCGTATCTTAGCTTATTTTATTCTATCCTAGCTTATCTCATCTAAGTTTAGCTTAGGCTAGCTTAGCGTAGTTATCTTATCTTATCTTGTCTTATTTCATTTTATATTAGCTTATCTTATCTTAGCTTATTTTACTCTGTCCTAGATTATCTCATCTAAACTTAGCTTAGCCTAGCTTATCTTATCTTATCTAATCTTATCATAGTCTAGCTTATCTTATCTTAGTTTAATTTTTCCTATCCTTATCTTATTTAGCTTAGCCAGCTTAGCCTAGCTTGGCATAGTTAGCTTATCTTAGTTTAGTTTTGCTTATCTAATTTTAGCTTATTTTATCTTAGCTTATCTTATCTTACTCCATCCTAGCTTATCTCATTTAAGTTTAGCTTAGGCAAACTTAGCTTATCTTAGCTTAGTTTGCTTAGCTTATCTTACTCTAGCCTAGCTTATCTCATCTTAGTTTAGCTTAGCTTAGTTTAGCTTAGCTTGTCTTAGCTAATTTTAGCTTTTTTATTTTATCTCATCTCATCTTATCCCATTTTATTTTATCTTAGCTTAGCTTAGCTTAGCTTGTCTAGTGGGAATTGATTTAGCCACATGTAAAACAAGAGATGAGCTTCTTTGTGGGGACATCAGCAGCGTCACAGCAGCAGAGACGCTAACATGAATCCAGCAGAGACGCTAACATGAATCCAGCAGAGACGCTAACATGAATCCAGCAGAGACGCTAACATGAATCCAGCAGAGTCGCTAACATGAATCCAGCAGAGCTCCAGTTCAGTGAACTCAGCCCAGATTGTTGCTGCTGCTCCTGTTTCTGACATTAACTCACATTTGATCAAACTGGAGGCTTCAGATGCTGCATGGATGAAGATGTAGTGATGATATGAGCTGAACCTGAAACATGTTTCCTCTGTGATTTCTGGACGTCTGTTTGCTCTCTGCTCTGATGGAACGTTAACCTGATGTAACACACTAACAGCTGTTTGATGCACCGACTCGCTTTCAGCAAGTCGTTCCGCCTCCGTCCGATGGTTCTGGGCAGAGCTGATCTGTACCCAGGACCACGTGGATCCAGCAGAGCAGGGAGAAGCTTCCAGCAGAGCTCTGAGCCTCAGCCAGCAGCAGCAGCAGGACTCTTTCTCCAGACATGGGCTGAATACCAACGCTGCAGCCGGCAGCTCAGCCATGCTAATGACCGCCTGCAACATCTGGGCTGAGCCACACGTGCACGCTCTGGAGCAGCCACTCCATCTGCACGAGCCTGCTCACTATTTCTGTGTGCATGAGAGAGTGCATGAGAGTGTGCATGAGAGTGTGCATGAGAGCGTGCATGAGAGCGTGCACGCCCCTGCAGTGACCTCATCTGACTGTCTATGATGATGTGAGACGAGGACGAACATCAGAGGAGGAGGAAGAGCGACGCTGCTGGAATATCAATCAGCAGATGGAGGGACGACCTCAGGTCACCAGGCGGAGAGGTTCACAGCACAGAGGCCTCCAGCTGCATGGGGTACACATAGTACTACATAGAGTACACGTAGTACTACATAGGGTACACATAGTACTACATAGAGTACACGTAGTACTACATAGGGTACACATAGTACTACATAGAGTACACGTAGTACTACATAGAGTACACGTAGTACTACATAGGGTACACATAGTACTACATAGAGTACACGTAGTACTACACAGGGTACACATAGTACTACATAGAGTACACATAGTACTACATAGAGTACACATAGTACTACATAGAGTACACGTAGTACTACATAGGGTACACATAGTACTACATAGAGTACACATAGTACTACATAGAGTACACGTAGTACTACATAGGGTACACGTAGTACTACAAAGAGTACACATAGTACTACAAAGAGTACACATAGTACTACATAGAGTACACATAGTACTACAAAGAGTACACATAGTACTACAAAGAGTACACGTAGTACTACATAGGGTAGACGTAGTACTACATAGAGTACACATAGTACTACAAAGAGTACACATAGTACTACATAGAGTACACATAGTACTACAAAGAGTACACATAGTACTACATAGAGTACACATAGTACTACATAGAGTACACGTAGTACTACATAGGGTACACATAGTACTACATAGGGTAGACGTAGTACTACATAGGGTAGACGTAGTACTACATAGGGTACACATAGTACTACATAGAGTACACATAGTACTACAAAGAGTACACATAGTACTACATAGAGTACACATAGTACTACATAGAGTACACGTAGTACTACATAGGGTACACATAGTACTACATAGGGTAGACGTAGTACTACATAGGGTAGACGTAGTACTACATAGGGTACACATATTACTACATAGGGTAGACGTAGTACTACATAGAGTACACATAGTACTACATAGGGTACACATATTACTACATAGGGTACACGTAGTACTACATAGAGTACACGTAGTACTACATAGAGTACACGTAGTACTACATAGAGTACACATAGTACTACATAGGGTACACGTAGTACTACATAGAGTACACGTAGTACTACATAGGGTACACGTAGTACTACATAGGGTACACGTAGTACTACATAGAGTACACGTAGTACTACATAGGGTACACATAATACTACATAGGGTACACATATTACTACATAGAGTACACGTAGTACTACATAGGGTACACATATTACTACATAGAGTACACGTAGTACTACATAGGGTACACATAATACTACATAGGGTACACATATTACTACATAGAGTACACGTAGTACTACATAGGGTACACATATTACTACATAGAGTACATGTAGTACTACATAGGGTACACGTAGTACTACATAGGGTACACATAGTACTACATAGGGTACACTTAGTACTACATAGGGTACACATATTACTACATAGGGTAGACGTAGTATTACATAGAGTACACGTAGTACTACATAGGGTAGACGTAGTACTACATAGGGTAGACGTAGTACTACATAGGGTACACATAGTACTACATAGGGTACACGTAGTACTACATAGGGTAGACGTAGTACTACAGGGTACACGTAGTACTACATAGGGTAGACGTAGTACTACATAGGGTACACGTAGTGCTACATAGGGTACACATATTACTACATAGGGTAGACGTAGTACTACATAGGGTACACATAGTACTACATAGGGTACACGTAGTACTACATAGGGTAGACGTAGTACTACAGGGTACACGTAGTACTACATAGGGTAGACGTAGTACTACAGGGTACACGTAGTACTACATAGGGTACACGTAGTACTACATAGGGTAGACGTAGTACTACATAGAGTACACGTAGTACTACATAGGGTACACGTAGTACTACAGGGTACACGTAGTACTACATAGGGTACACGTAGTACTACATAGGGTAGACGTAGTACTACATAGCGTACACGTAGTACTACATAGGGTAGACGTAGTACTACAGGGTACACGTAGTACTACATAGGGTACACGTAGTACTACATAGCGTACACGTAGTACTACATAGGGTAGACGTAGTACTACATAGCGTACACGTAGTACTACATAGGGTACACGTAGTACTACATAGGGTAGACGTAGTACTACATAGAGTACACGTAGTACTACATAGGGTACACATATTACTACATAGGGTACACATAGTACTACATAGGGTAGACGTAGTACTACATAGGGGTGACATAGTACTACATAGGGTAAATGTAGTACTAGAGGGTAAATGTAGTACTAGAGGGTACATGTAGTACTAGAGGGTAAATGTAGTACTAGAGGGTACATGTAGTACTAGAGGGTAAATGTAGTACTAGAGGGTAAATGTAGTACTAGAGGGTAAATGTAGTACTAGAGGGTACATGTAGTACTAGAGGGTACATGTAGTACTAGAGGGTAAATGTAGTACTAGAGGGTAAATGTAGTACTAGAGGGTAAATGTAGTACTAGAGGGTAAATGTAGTACTAGAGGGTAGATGTAGTACTAGAGGGTAAATGTAGTACTAGAGGGTAAATGTAGTACTAGAGGGTATGTAGTACTAGAGGGTATGTAGTACTAGAGGGTAAATGTAGTACTAGAGGGTAAATGTGGTACTAGAGGGTAAATGTAGTACTAGAGGGTAAATGTAGTACTAGAGGGTAAATGTGTATAGAGGGTAAATAGTATTAGAGGGTACATGTAGTATTAGAGGGTAAATGTAGTATTAGAGGGTAAATGTAGTATTAGAGGGTAAATGTAGTACTAGAGGGTAAATGTAGTACTAGAGGGTAAATGTAGTATTAGAGGGTAAATGTAGTATTAGAGGGTAAATGTAGTACTAGAGGGTAAATGTAGTACTAGAGGGTAAATGTAGTATTAGAGGGTAAATGTAGTACTAGTAGGTAAATGTAGTATTAGAGTGTAAATGTAGTATTAGTGGGTAAATGTAGTATTAGAGGGCAAATGTAGTATTAGAGTGTAAATGTAGTACTAGAGGGTAAATGTAGTACTAGAGGGTAAATGTAGTACTAGAGGGTACATGTAGTACTAGAGGGTAAATGTAGTACTAGAGGGTAAATGTAGTACTAGAGGGTAAATGTAGTACTAGAGGGTACATGTAGTACTAGAGGGTAATGTGTGTACTAGAGGGTAAGCATGTAGTACTAGAGGGTAGATGTAGGACTAGATGGTAAATGTAGTACTAGAGGGTACATGTAGTACTAGAGGGTACATGTAGTACTAGTGGGTAAATGTAGTACTAGAGGGTACATGTAGTACTAGGGGGTACATGCATTACTAGAGGGTAAATGTAGTACTAGATGGTACATGTAGTACTAGTGGGTACATGTAGTACTAGTGGGTGCATGTAGTACTAGAGGGTAAATGTAGGACTAGATGGTACATGTAGTACTAGGGGGTACATGCAGTACTAGAGGGTACATGTAGTACTAGAGGGTACATGTAGTACTAGATGGTACATGTAGTACTAGAGGGTAGATGTAGTACTAGAGGGTAAATGTAGTACTAGAGGGTAAATGTAGTACTAGAGGGTAAATGTAGTACTAGAGGGTACATGTAGTATTAGAGGGTAAATGTAGTACTAGAGGGTAAATGTAGTACTAGAGGGTACATGTAGTATTAGAGGGTAAATGTAGTATTAGAGGGTAAATGTAGTACTACAGGGTAGATGTAGTACTAGAGGGTAAATGTAGTATTAGAGGGTAAATGTAGTACTAGAGGGTAAATGTAGTACTAGAGGGTAGATGTAGTACTAGAGGGTAAATGTAGTACTAGAGGGTACATGTAGTATTAGAGGGTAAATGTAGTACTAGAGGGTAAATGTAGTACTAGAGGGTACATGTAGTATTAGAGGGTAAATGTAGTATTAGAGGGTAAATGTAGTACTACAGGGTAGATGTAGTACTAGAGGGTAAATGTAGTACTAGAGGGTAAATGTAGTACTAGAGGGTACATGTAGTATTAGAGGGTACATGTAGTATTAGAGGGTAAATGTAGTACTAGAGGGTAGATGTAGTACTAGAGGGTAGATGTAGTACTAGAGGGTACATGTAGTACTAGAGGGTAGACGTAGTACTAGTCTTTGTGCTCCAGTTGTTTCTGGAGCCTCAGTCTTCAGACTTCTCTCCAGACCAAAGGCAGCTGTTCTATTCTGAGCCTCCAGTAAAGTCAGTCTGACTTATTTTAGGACCTGTTATCCAGTCGAGCCGCTTCCTGCCTGTTTTATGTGCAGCTGTGATTATATGCAGGAGGTTCAGACGTCTCAGGCCACATATCAGTAAAACACAGAGAGCTGCTGCTTCACGTTTCATATCATCGTTGAGTTATCTGAGGTGACCGGTTCAAACCGAGGCTCCATGTTTATGGGGTTTTATCATTTTACAGGTTCTGGTTGTTGAAGGAACCATTGAATAAGTTTGTCTTGTCAACTTTATCCTGTGAACCAGAGAAAAACTCTATGATCCTCAGTCGTCCAGGTCCTGGTCGTCCTCATAGTCTCAGTCGTAGCGTCGGGACGAGCCTGAGTTCATCCAAGACGTTCCACCTCTCGTTTTGGACGTCTTGGATGAACTCAAGCTGGTCCAGATGCTACGACTGAAACTACCTCAAGAGGCAGAAAGCAGGATCTGTCAAACTGCTACTGGAGTGAAGGAGCAGGACTCAGAGGATCAGTGAGAACTCTGCTGATGAAAGGACCTTGTGCTGCTTCCAGACTGACCGACTGGTTGATGAACAGCTGGAACCTCAGCAGCTTTAACGCCACTGGACACGGAGCCTCTGAATGGACTCAGGCTGGACGTTTCTGACAGGCGGCTGATTGAAGGTTCCCTCTCAAATCTCTCTTTAAGTGACGGCTCGTTATTCGCTCCAGTGTCTGCTGTCTTTGTTTGGGTCAGCTGACTGGTAGAAGCAGAAGGTTCTCTTTAAGGAACCACCAGGGGAGCTTAGTTCTGCAGCAACTTAACAGATCACGAACCAACAAAACGCCACAAAATCTAAAATGGGGAAACTTAAAGACCAGGTTCTTGATTAGAGACGGAGTCCTGGACGTCTTCCTCTACGGTGTTATTACCTGAAGGAGAGCATGTGTCGGGGTGTATAGATCTGTACAGGTGTGGTCTTGTGGTCAGGAGGAACTGTTGAGGGCCGTCTGAACTCCTCACAAAGGAGAGGCCAACCAGAACCAGCAGATGGTTCAGTGCTGCTAGCAGGACTCCATGAAGTCCAGCAGCGATGAGACTTTAACCATCATCACCAGCTGCAGTCTGAAGTTAGAGTCTGAAGGATTCACTGGAGAAGCAGCTGGATGGAGTCGAGGACCAACAACAACCACCGTCATCAGAACTCCAAGACAGGCCTGAGTCAAGTCTCTGATCTGAACCACCGGCAGATTCAATCATGTGATCACAGTGGTTTAGAAATACTGACTCAGACGGTTGATTCTACATGAGAAGATCTTGATATGATCCTTGGTTCTGTTCATGTCTCTGAGGTGTTCTGTTGGTTGGAACCGTTGGTGACCAGACAAAAGCAGGGTTTGTGTCTTTGGTTCCAGCCTTCGTTCTTCCACCATGTGCTTTCAGAAGAAATGGTCTTAAAGCAGAAGCCTGAGGCCGAGCAAACAACTGAAAACATGCTGCATAATCAGCCAAATCAATACACAACAGCAAACACAAGAACCTTGGAGAGAGGCTCTTTAAAGCATCGTTGATTCTCCTCATCAACAATTCGCTCCGGCTTTTCCTCACAAACACTTTCATGCATCCACAACAACAGCTCGATGCTGCTCCCATCAAGGTTAGCATCGACGGCCTCGGCTCAGCGCCGATTTAATTAACGGGAAAGAACCGACGAGGAGCAGCAAGCGTACGGCGGAGGACACCGAGGGGAACCAGGGGGGACAACGACATCCCTGCTGGAGCCCAGGGATGGCAGGGGTCTGGGCTCTGATCCCAAACTTACCGGGGCGTCCAGAGTTTCCGTTCTCCAGTAAACCAGCTGGTGCTGCCCTCCTCCTCCTCGAGGAGAGGTGGGCTAGAAGGCCTGAAGGACAAGAGGGAGGGAGGCCTGAAGCTGCTGTTAGCTGTCAGATCAGCTCTGGACACAAGTGAATCTGACCTCCAACACTCAGTAACCGACTCAACAAACCATAGATCTGCTTCACGGGTCAGAGAGACTGCAGCTGTGTCGGTGTTTGACTTTTTATTTCATGGAAGAAGTCCTCACCAGGACCAAGCTCCTTCCTCTGGATCACCTTTAATGAGACGTTCATCAGTCCACATCAAACACCTGCTGAACCTGAAGCAGAACTCAGGTTTATTTCAACCTGCTGTCTCTTCTACTGCGGCTCTAAATGGGAAACAACATGAATCACTTCACATGTTTCTCCTCATGAGGCTGAAGTTAAACACAGAAACCAGCCGACAGGAAGAGACGTTCTACCGGCCGAATGAGAGATCTCCATCCCTGATCTCCAGGAGGAGCTCTGTCTTTAACTTCAGATTGAAAACAAACAGTTAAAATTATTAACATAAAAACTTGTTCAAAATCAAAACCGTTGCTGCAAACAGTGGAACCAGACTGGGAAAGAGAGCGAGGCCCTCCCAGCTGTGGAACTAAGACTAATGAACTGTCGAAATGACTCAAAGCATGTCCACAAATACTCAAAGACTGTCCAAAATGCCTCAAAACGCGCCTAAAATTATTCAAAACATGTCCAAAAAGACTCAAACTGTGTCCAAAACGAGCCAAATTTCTCTAAAACAGCTTTAAATTTTCCCAAAATTACATTAAAATGGTCCAAAATAAACTACAAACTCTCCACAAAACGTTGTCCAAAGCGACTCCAAAGGTGTCCAACAATTTTGACTCGACCACAATGACTCCAAATGTGTCCAAAATATGTCTAACAAAACTGAAAACTTGTCCAAAATTACCCTATTAGTCTAAAATGACTTGAAACTTGTCTAAAATCGGTTAAAATCCGCCCACAAGGACTTAAACTGTGTCAAAGAGGACTCAAAACATGATTGAAAACTGGCTTAGAACTGCTCAAAAAAGTCTGAAATGCCTTTATAATTGTCCAAAATGAATTATAAACACTCCACAATAACTACAGCGTTGTCCAAAATGACCCTAAATGCGTCCAACATGTTTAAACTTGTCCAAAATTACACAAAACTTGTCAAAAAAGAGTTAAAAACCGTCCATAATGGCTCAAAGTTGTCCAAAATGACTCGAAATACGTCCAAAATTGGTTAAAATCTGCCCACGATGACTCAAATTGTGTCCAAAATGACTCAAAACATGATTAAAAACTTGCCTTGAATTGCTCAAAAAAGTCTGAAATGACTGAAGGAGGTAAAAACTGTCCACAGTAACTCTAACATGTGTCTCCTTTAGTTGTGGAACTTCTTGCATTTTGCTACGAGGGTCTAGTCTAGTGTCCGGTCAAGAGTTGAACAAGTGAGTCAGTACGTTTAGGAGCCGGCTGATCTTTCTCATGGATTCCTGAACATCGCTGAAGAATCCTGGATGTGGTTTACAAACTCAGAGTTATCTAGAGGTTCTTAAGGGTGATTAGATTTGTCTGAGATGGTTCCAAGTTGGTTTGAGACATGAGCAAGTTGCAGATGTCTATATTTGGCTAAACATCTCTGTTTGTTGTGTAAAAGTGACGGATACAAGTCCATGGATTTGACCTGAACAGCCAGAGTTTAGGAAGGAGGTGTCAGGAGTTGGTCTGGAGTCTCTGGATTTGAAACCTTTACATGTTTCTGAAGGAGTCTGAACTTTCCTGGATTTTGCTCCAAGGGTTGGATCCCGTCTAAGAGTTTCCAGAGTTGGTTCAGTGTCTCTGGACTTGGCTAAGGATGTTTTCTCTTTGCTGCTGGGTTCTGGACTTGGTTGAAGGTTCCTCAGTGTTCTTAGGAGCTGGTTGAGCTTTCCTATAGATGTCTGAACTGTGATAAAGAATCCTTTGTATTTGGCCAAACCGTCCTGGAATCTGCTAAAGGTGTTTAGATTAGTCAAAGTTGGTTGAGGGCTCCAACAAGTTGCAGTTGTCTACATTTGCCTGAATATCTCTGGTCTTTTTCAGAGTCTCAGTTTGTCGCTTCAGAATGTCTGGACAGCTACAGGTTAAAGTTTAGGGAAGAGTGTCTGGATCTGGACACCTTACTTTCCCTGAAGGAGTCTGAATGTTCTTGGGTTTTCTTGAGTGTCTCGTCTCGTCTAAGAGTCTCAAGAGTTGGTTAAACGTGTCCAGACTTGGTAAAATGTTCTTTCCTGTTTGCTGAAGGTTCTCTGGTACACTTAGGAGCTGGCTGATCGCTCTCATGGAGCTCAGAACTTTGCTAAAGATGCCTGGACGTGGCTGACAAACTCTAGCTTGCTGAAGGTGTTTAGATGTGTCTGAGGTTCGAAGTTGGTTTAGATCAGGGGTGTCAAACTCAAATACACAGATATAATTTAAATATTATAAATAATATAATATAATATTATATATATATATATATATATATAATATTATATTATATTATAATATATATTATAATTATAATTATCAACATTATTATATTGATATTATACATCAATAGAACTAGCCTTTACAGCAGCCTCACTTTGTGATATGGCTTTTTTGAACATAGTCTGTTGTGAAACCAAACTTCTTTTCAATATCTGAATATTTGGGTCGTGCGGCCGCGGTGGTCGGGGCCGGGGAGGAGGCGAGGGCGAGGGCGAAGGGGAAGTGTGTTCGCGGAATCCGACGGCATTAGCGTGAATATCTCCTGCTGGCGGTGGCACAGTAGCAGTGTCCTGTCGTGCCGCTGGTGCAGATGCTAAGTCAGGTGGTGGCGGAGGGGTGGAGGTGGTTGGGTCAGTAGTAGCGTGCGGTTGCTATGACTACTGTCAACAGAGGAGAGGGTGTTTATGGGTCCTGTCCTGATTGACGCGCCGATACAGAGCAGAGCATTCTGGGATTTGTAGTATTAGTGATACATGCGCTGTATAATACCGGCGGGCCAGCTTTAGTAGTCATCTGGTATTACCTCGTGGGCCAAATATAATTACACTGTGGGCCAAATTTGGCCCGCGGGCCAGAGTTTGATACCTATGATCTAGAGCATCAGCAAGTTGCAAAGACCAAGATGTTCTTTGCTGTAAGAGTAAAAGTGTCTGGACGGCTACAGGTTTACTTAGTCTAGAGGTTGGTCTGGAGTCTCTGGATGTGGATCTTCTAAACGTTCCTGGATTTTGCTCAGAGTGACTCGTCTTGGCCGAAACTATTCTCAACTTTTCTTGTCAAACTATACTGAAGATTCCTGGATGTGAACAGACTCGATATTTTACCGA
>JAMOIN010000803.1:60000-117688 GCA_024666655.1 Dascyllus trimaculatus
CTACGGAGCACAAAGTCCTGCAGATTAGTTCTGAACGAGACGCCAATGAAAAGGTAAAATCCTGCTTTAATCCGGCGCTAATCTTCAGTCGACTCCAGATGGAACAAAACCAAACTATGAAGGTCAAAGATCCACTGCAGGACAGGCAGCAGGACGTCGAGTCGTCACGTCAGAATAAACTAGCTTCACTTAAACGCATCAGATCCAGACCTCCATGGAAGCAAAGGCAGCTTGACGATCTCCAGCTCTTCATGTCCCTGAGAAGCTGAGCTGCTCTTCTTGTGGCTTCTAATCCAGACCTCCTGAAGTCCTGGATCAGGTGTAGCTGACACACAGTAAACCTGCACTTCCTCTCACAGCCAGCAGGGGGCGCCTCGCTTCACTGAACCCTGTTCTATGGAAGTCTATGAGAACTTAGTCGACTTCTAACTTGAACTGTCACCTCGGTAAACCTTGTCCTGATGAGTTCATGGTCTCCTTCGCTAGTTTCAAGCCTCCTTCAACACAGACTGATGCTTGTTCTGCCCTGCATCCAGCACGGCGCCCCCTACTGGCTGTTCAGAGTACAGCAGTGTTAGACGGAGGGTTTCTGTAGAGTTAGTGAGTCCATGTTTGTTGCTTGGACTGGACTTTTCCCACCATGTTCTCTGGTTGTAGCCGCTATGCTAACGATGAATGAAGCTAATGGACCCGGCTAGCAGCTAATATGTTGGGTTGTTCTGCTGTCAGGTGACTGCAGGTGAGTCTCACCTGAGCGGTAGCGTTCGTCTCTGGAGCCGGAGGACCGGCGGCGGTGGTACCGGGAGGACGAGGACGGGGTGACGGGGGTTCTCCGGTCCGGGCCGATGGACGGATCCATTCCTGCAACACAGGGGAACTCTGTCTGTTAAATCATACTATCTACTGATTTAAACACATAAAAATAATCAGATTATTACTTATTTATTTATAACAGTACAGATCTTTAATGTGGACATTATTTACAGTGTCGCCCTGGTGTTTTCTAGGATTAACAGGTAAATTCATATATTTTTTTAGGGATTTAATAAAAGAATTTATTATCTGTAATATAAAATTTAACAGTTAAAAATATTAACTGCTAAATAACACAACATTTATATTATATTTTAACACTTCATTCATATAAATATATTATTTACCTTATACTTCAACATTTTATTTATATTTATTAATATTATTTATAATATATTTTAACATTTTATTTATATTTATATATATATTATTTACATTATATTTTAACATTTTATTAATATTTATATATATTATTTATATGATATTTTATCATTATATTTACAGTTTTTTAGCATTAACAATTATTTTTGCAATTTAACAAAAAAAGATTCTGCGAAAAGCAGTAAATTGTTGGAAAAAACTGTGTTAAAGGTTCTTTTAATGACAGCATAACCATGGAGCCAGATGAGGAAAGAAGCAGCAGTGGCTTCAAAATGGTCTTAATTCCACCTGAACTGTTCCTGCTGCAGTAAATAAAACCTGTGAAATAAATCCATCCGGTCTGAGCTCACAGGTACCGTGGACAGGTTATGAATTATCTCCTCTGACCATCACAGACTCTCAGGAACCCTCCTGACTGATGCAGTAAACCAGCTGAAGGACTCTGGACCATTTTAAAGTCTTAGAGTTTTAAAGCTGCTTTTAAATTCATATTTAGCATCTGAAGACTGGAGTTTTTCGTACGAATAATAATAATGTTTTGGTCCATCCAGGCCTCCGTCCAACAACCAAACACTGGTCAAACCTCAGAAGCCCTGAAGGGACCCAGCGCAGACCTCGTATCGATGTATTGATCCTCTCTGAATCCAATAAGCCGATGAAGCGGCCACTTAAAGAGGTTCTAATGCCGAAAAGACTCTTTTTAATTTAGCTGGATGGAAAAGAAACGCGGCAGCTGTGGAGGAAATGACTTAATAATGAGGATCAGTAATAACGTAGCTCAGAAATGGAGCAGAATGAAATAAAGCACATGTAAGAATAAAACCCACACAGTAAATGTAGAATATAACAGGACATGAGAGCCTGAGCTCATCTCCAGATCATGGACACCCTGTATGTAGAGAAATGAAGACAGTCCAATAATAAAGACCAGACATTGTTCTGATCAGTTACTATGAATGAACGTCTGCAGACTCTGAACCTGACGTCTCTGAATCTGGAGACTCTCAGCTGCAGACTTTAGGTTTGCATGAGAAGTAAAGCTCACAGCTTCACGCTGCAGGTCTGAAGCAGCTGATCTGAGTCCAGATGTCCTGGAAACTTCTACAAACCAAGACCTGAAACTGAAACCAGTCGGACTGAAAAGGACCGTCTCAGACTTCACAACATGACAGACTGATGTGTTCATTCATTACTGTGAATAAAACCACATCAGATTCAACAATAACAGCAAAAAGAACCAATGTTTTATCTTATTCACAGTAACTGACTGTTGTTTTACAGATTTTCCCTCTTTTAACTTGAAATAAGTGTTAATTTAAATGATAACTGTGATTAAAAAAGGCCCAAACTGTAAACAATCTGTCTTTTCATAAATAGTAATTCATTCTTTTACAACTTTTGACCATTAAATCACAGTTTAATCATTTTTATTGTATTTAAATTAACAATAAATGTGATTATTTTACACCTATTTGCTGTTATTTGAAAGAAAACATAGTAGATGATACAATAATTATCACAGGAAAAATACTTTGAATTGTTTTTTAAAAGGCCAAAAATAACCCATTCACTGTAATTCACTGTTGTTGCTGTTCTGTCCAGTTTGTCTCTGGAGCTCCGTCTCTCCTCCTTTTCTTTACTTTCCAGAGGTTTTTTAATGATTTTCTGGTGTTTTTCCTGTTTTAAAAGCTCCTCATGGATCTGAGCAGCAGTAAACGCTGTGAAAACCACTTCCTGTTAGCCTTTTATTTCTCTGGAGACTGTTCAGACGATCTGTTTCTAATTATTTCAGATGTGCTGCTGAACTTTCTTCATGTCATCAGTAAAAATCTGCAGCTGAGGTCGAGGTGGTTTAAGGAGCGATGTTTTAATTATCTGGTTTATTTCCAAGACTTGTAGTTTCAATTGTAGCATCTGGATGCTACGATTGAAACGTCGAGGTTAACCATGACCTGGACGACTGAGAACCTTCACACACGTGTTTCTTTCTAGCAGCTGATCACATGACAACATGGATGACGGGGTTTACCTGGCGTCTGAGGGAAGTAGGCTCCGATCAGCTTGGATCGCTTCTTCTCATAACCCTTCTGAGTGATATCACCTGCAGACAAACACAAAGACAGGTTCTTTAAAACACTTAAAACACCAACGGACGGAATCAGCCGTGACAAGCGGAACATTTAACAAACTGTAAAAACAACCCGGTAAAGAGGCGACGAAAGTCTGACAATAACATCTGTAAAACACCACACCTGGTTTCTGTCAGCGTTTTCTCTATAACCAATGTGACTGTAGTAGAAACTGATTCATCCTCAGAGTGAATCATGTCTTCAGATGATCCTTAAAATGATCCTTCCACTGTTCTGACCAACAACCTGTCAACATGCTGATAGGAGCCTTAAAGTTTACCCAGAATGCACTTGTTAAAGTTTCCTCTGGTGAATGATCAGAAAACAGAAACACATCCAGGAACCAACTGAAACTATGATACATCCCATAATATTCATGCTTACAGTCGGTTATAGAAAGACGTGGAGACTCTGAAGTCAACTGGAAGAAGGTTCTTTGGTCTGATGAGACCAAACTGAAGCTTTTTGTATGTTTGTTGGACACAAAATTCACCATCCCCACTGTGGAGCACGGTGGTGGCAGCATCATGATGTGAAGCATGGTGGTGGCAGCATCATGATGTGAAGCATGGTGGTGGCAGCATCATGATGTGAAGCACGGTGGTGGCAGCATCATGATGTGAAGCACGGTGGTGGCATCATGATGTGAAGCACGGTGGTGGCAGCATCATGATGTGAAGCACGGTGGTGGCATCATGATGTGAAGCACGGTGGTGGCAGCATCATGATGTGAAGCACGGTGGTGGCAGCATCATGATGAAGCATCGTGGTGGCAGCACCATGACGTGAAGCATGGTGGTGGCAGCATCATGACGTGAAGCACGGTGGTGGCAGCATCATGATGAAGCACGGTGGTGGCAGCATCATGACGTGACACACGGTGGTGGCAGCATCATGACGTGAAGCACGGTGGTGGCAGCATCATGACGTGAAGCACGGTGGTGGCAGCATCATGACGTGAAGCACGGTGGTGGCAGCATCATGACGTGAAGCACGGTGGTGGCAGCATCATGATGTGAAGCACGGTGGTGGCAGCATCATGATGTGAAGCACGGTGGTGGCAGCATCATGACATGAAGCACGGTGGTGGCAGCATCATGATGTGAAGCACGGTGGTGGCAGCATCATGATGTGAAGCACGGTGGTGGCAGCATCATGATGTGAAGCACGGTGGTGGCAGCATCATGACATGAAGCACGGTGGTGGCAGCATCATGATGTTGCCACCACCGTGCTTCATGTCATGATGCTGCCAAAGGTACCAATGATGTCATAGATGTTAAACTGCTGCAGTTTGACTGTCCACACTATGAGACATCCCATAATACTGATGCTCTAAACTGGTTCTGTAAATTCCTCAGATCATTCAATAACCTGGACCAGGGTCGGTTCAGACTAAATCCTGGACCTGCTGAGGTCTGATCTGGGTTCAGGTTGTGAGTTTGGACTTTTAGCTCCAGTCTGAGGGAAGAAGGTTCCCAGGTGAGCAGGTCTGGAGGACACAGACAGACCTGCTCACCTGCTGCTGTGTTTCTAACTGGTGACCACATCCTCTCCATGTTAGAAGCTACTGAGTGGTTTCAGGAGACGGTTGGTGGCTGTTTGGTTTTAGAGGCACCCCGAGTCTTAAAACCGTCCAGGACAGGATCAGAGCAGCAGCAGCCTCCAGCAGCGTGACTCAGCCGATGAATATTCAAGAAATCAAACTTCACAGTAAATCCTGCCTGAGTCACGCAGCGAGACGGAGCCGGGCGACGCTAAACCCACAGAGGATTTGTCGAACACGAGGAAGCCACCGCGACAAATCCTCCTTACAGACGAAGACGTCACGCGTGACGCTGGAGGCGTGACGGAGCAGCACACGGCAGCGGTTAGCATCTGGAGCTAAAGCCCAGAGAGCAGATCTGACCTCTAGTCAAGTTTTAAAGCTGCTGGAACACAAAATACCAAACCTGCAGGTGTAGAAACAGAAAGACCTGCTGGAAAACGAAACACGTCTGAGCTTCACATCGTCTCATTTAAGTAAAATCAGTTCCTTCCACACGTCTGTGAAGCTTCTCAGGCATCCAGGTCATGGTCTTCCTCATAGTTTCAATCATAGCATCTGGACTAGCTTGAGTTGCTTGAAGACGTTTCAACTCTCATCCAAGACGAGGTGAAACGTCTTCAAGCAACTCAAGCTAGTCCAGATGCTATGATTCTTTCCACATTTGTCATTAAACAAATAAATAATAAAAATCTAAGTTAAATGGAAAAAAGTCCCCCAGGTGACCCCGTCTATGTCCTGATCGTCTCTAGAGGTAAGAAGAATCGTCAGGTCTTCAACCAACAGTCCTTCAGTTCATCACGTGAGATTAAAGGTTCAGCTGAAGAAATCTGAGCTGATCAACGAGACATTTGTTTATTCAACTGTGACCAACAACAAGGTGACAGAAATTCAGAGAGTTTTCAGCTGAACTGCAGGCAGTGTTTCCACAGAGTAGAGAGGAGACGAAGACTGGAGACTAGTGATGGAGGACACCAAGACTCCTATGACTCCTCTGAAGGAGTTAATAGAAGGAGACTAGTGAGGGAGGACACCAAGACTCCTATGACTCCTCTGAAGGAGTTAGAAGAAGGAGACTAGTGAGGGAGGACACCAAGACTCCTATGACTCCTCTGAAGGAGTCACAAGAAGGAGACTAGTGAGGGAGGACACCAAGACTCCTATGACTCCTCTGAAGGAGTCACAAGAAGGAGACTAGTGAGGGAGGACACCAAGACTCCTATGACTCCTCTGAAGGAGTTACTAGAAGGAGACTAGTGAGGGAGGCCACCAAGACTCCTATGACTCCTCTGAAGGAGTTAGAAGAAGGAGACTAGTGAGGGAGGCCACCAAGACTCCTATGACTCCTCTGAAGGAGTTCCTGTTCATCAACAACTGTTGTCTGTTCTTCTCCAGTCAAAGCTTCATGGAGACAAAGAGAAAGACTCTGTTGGAAAAAGCTCAGATTAAATCTGGACTAGAGTCACCAGAAGACATGAGGAGACTTTGAAGTCACCTGAAGAAGGTTCTTTGGTCTAAAGAGACCAGGATGGAGCTTTAGACCATCATCACAAACACACCATCCCCACTGTGAAGCATGGTGGTGGCAGCATCATGATGTGAAGCATGGTGGTGGCAGCATCATGACGTGAAGCATGGTGGTGGCAGCATCATGACATGAAGCATGGTGGTGGCAGCATCATGATGTGAAGCATGGTGGTGGCAGCATCATGATGTGAAGCATGGTGGTGGCAGCATCATGATGTGAAGCACGGTGGTGGCAGCATCATGATGTGGGGATGTTTCCTGGCAGAAGGCTGTTTCTTATTAATCGTGTTAAACAGATAAAATATAATAATGATTCTCAGGAATAATGGAGGTCATGAACCAAACACTCGGAGACTCTGCATCCTTAAAAACAACCGACTAACACACAGCTGAGCCAAGAGGAAACAAGGAAACGCCCAAAGACTCCCCCGGGAATGAAAACACACACAGCAGGAAGTGTGTGTGTTTGGAGGCAGCAGGTGTTGACAGTGACAACATGCTGAGTCAGGACTGAGGCTCACCTGCTCAGGTACAGAGGAACCAGTCTGTGCTACTCACTAGGTGGTGTTAAGTTTCATGCTGTCAGCTGAAAACACGACCTCTTCCTCCTTCACTGAGAGAAACTCTGGTTCCTGACAGGATGAGGCTCCACAACACAAACCACAAGCAGCGAGTCCATCTGGGTGAAGGAGAACACAGCCTGTCAGAGGGAGGCCACGGACCAGGGAGGAGGCGTCTCCTCCTGCAGCTCCACCACACAGCAGCTATAAATACACAAGGAGGTCCAGCTCGACACGTTTACAGCCCCTCTGTGGAAAAACACTCTGGTTCCAGTAAAACCATTACAGGCTGCAGAGGCCCAGTTTATGGCCGCCCACATGAAGGAGGAGGCAGAGAGCAGCTTCATTAGAGCTGCTGGTTCATTACAGAGCTCAGGGTTGGTTTAGTGCTTCAGACCTCCAGATGTTCAGACGTCCAGCTGCTTCCACTGATTCCACGGTTCTAGAACGAAGCTCAACTCTGATGTTTAGTTCACGGGTTTGATATTTGGGACCAGTTTCTACCTTCAACCCCAAAACCCTCATTTAAAGGTTTTGTCTCCAGAAGTATGACGACAACAACAACAAGAGAGAGTTCTAAGATGTCTTAGCTTCTTTCCTGATTTAAACTGTAAAAAAATACTTCTTCAAACTGTTTTTAACTCATGATGCTGCCACCACCGTGCTTCACCTCATGATGCTGCCACCACCGTGCCTAACTTTAAAATTGACTGTTATTTTACAAATAATATTCTGTCCAATCACAAAAATGAGAATTAATTTACATGTTAACTGTAAGAGAATAAAAATAAAAACAGGCCAGACTAGATTTATTTTTCCACAAACAGTAATTCCTTTTCTTGTGTTTGAATATTAAATGACACAATTTTTTCTGTATTTAAATTAGTAAAAAAAATACAATTATTTTTACAGATATATTAATTTTAATTTTTTTTATCCTGTTATTTTACAGATATTTTTCTTGTTTTGTTAAATTACAAATAACATCTTTTAAAAATCACAGAAAGAAGTAATAATTCACACAGTGACTGTTCAAAAAACAAAATTAAAAATAATGAATATATATTAAATTTATAGTTTAACAAATAGTCATTTCTTCTTTTACAACATTTGACTATAAATTAGACCATATTTACTGTATTTTAGTGTATTTAAATGTATGTATATTAAGGACTGAGATACAGGATATGACCTCGTTAAAATACAGATTTAAAAAGCACTAATTCATTGTTTAAAAAGGAGCCGAAGGAAAAAAACGGTAAATAATATAAAATAGTAATTTGTTCCATTTATATGTGTGATTATAGAATTACACTTTTTTCTGCATTTAAATCAGCAAAAATAGAATTATTAAACAGATATCTGCTGTTAATAATAAAAAAGATTATATGAGGGTTTACAAAATGCTAAATCGTTTGTTTTTAAATGTTAATTTATGGATTTTCCTGGGTTTGTTAAATTACTAATAATATCTCAGCTGGAACAAAATCATAGAAATAAATATGAATTCAAATGTTGACTGTAAATAAAATAAAAAAATAACCAAAACTGAGACTAACGTCCACGTCAGGACCTTTTACACATATTAATTTGTTCTTTTACAGCATCATTTAATGTATTTAAATCAGCAAAAAAAGAAGTCATGTATATTTAGGACTTTAAAAACATGTATTTCACAGATTTTTCTCATTTTGTTGGTTAAATATTAATAATATTAATATTAATTTACATGTTGGATGTTTAAAAAAGATAGAAAATACTGTTCCTCTGTAATTTAATCATCTAAAACCAGAATTATTGTAACTATATTCCAGATATTTGCTCCTCTGCTCTGACGTTCTCTTCTCTTAGGATCACCAGCAGCTGCTCATGAAGCTCAGCCAGACTCTAAACTCTGCATCAACACTTTGCTGTTCAAACAGCTGCTCGTCGCCTCCAACAGTCGTCACGCTGTTTATCCTGGAGACGGAGACGTGGTCGGCATGGCGACACGTCACACACGACTCACAACAAACCGGAGGAAACACAACCAGAAGGACCGAGCAGCTTCCAGCACCGTCAGAGAGCCTCAGACACCTCTCAGTCAGCTAATAGATCAGAAGGTACATAACACCTGAACACACCTGAACACACCTGAACACACACCTGAACACACCTGAACACACCTGAACACACAACAGCCTTTAACTCACCGAACCCAACAGACAGACACCAGCAGCCAGACTCAGCTTCATGCTCCTCACTAGAGCCTCCGTCTCCTTCTGTGGTGTCAAAACACTGGTGGCTTATTCCCCGCTGGCAGCACACACACACACACACACACACACACACACACACACACACACACACACACACACCCTCTAAATTAAAACACACACACTCAAAGGCGAGCAGCTGATTAGCTTCAGAGAGCGGCAGGTCGACCTCCTCCACTCTGACAGGCTGAAGGTGTTTGCTGACATTTAGCTCCTGATGCTGCCTCTGTACGCACACACACACACACACACACACACACACACACACACACACACACACACACACACACACACACACACACACACACACACACTGGATTGGCTGACAACTACTTCACCTTCTATGTTTAGTCGAGGAAGGAAATGAACTACTTTTCACCTGAGTGTGTGTGTGTGTGTGTGTGTGTGTGTGTGTAAATATGTGTGTGTGTTACTATAAACAACCACCCCTCCATTCCCCCGTCTCCCCTCGGTTGGTACAGTCCGACCTGCCTAAACGTGCTGCCCGGCGACATCAGCAAAACAAACAAACTGGTGTGTTTGTAGGTCCACACACACACACACACACACACACACACACACACACACGGCTCGGGGATGTCTAACTCCCATCTCTAGCGGTTACCATGGCAATAACTGCTAACAAAAGGGAGGCGACGTGGAAAAAGTTAACATGATAATAACGGTGGTAGTTTGATCTCCAACACCTTCATCAGTATTAATGGAGGACGATCAGACGTCTGTCCTGAGTCTGATGAACCAATCATAGGCAGTTTTATTAACGAGTCCTCCTGACATGTACCCATGATTCATAGCAGGGTGGAGCCGAGGCAGAGACACGAGGATTCAGAGCTCAAAAGTATCACCAGGACACCACCATGACCGGATACTTGGATGTCCGGGTCCAGTCCTGGTGGACTCTAGTCCAGGTTTAATATGAGTCATAGGAGTCTTGGTGTCCTCCCTCACTAGTCTCCTTCTTCTAACTCCTTCAGAGGAGTCATAGGAGTCTTGGTGTCCTCCCTCACTAGTCTCCTTCTTCTAACTCCTTCAGAGGAGTCATAGGAGTCTTGGTGTCCTCCCTCACTAGTCTCCTTCTTCTAACTCCTTCAGAGGAGTCATAGGAGTCTTGGTGTCCTACTTCACTAGTCTCCTTCTTCTAACTCCTTCAGAGGAGTCATAGGAGTCTTGGTGTCCTCCCTCACTAGTCTCCTTCTAATAACTCCTTCAGAGGAGTCATAGGAGTCTTGGTGTCCTACTTCACTAGTCTCCTTCTTCTAACTCCTTCAGAGGAGTCATAGGAGTCTTGGTGTCCTCCATCACTAGTCTCCTTCTAACTCCTTCAGAGGAGTCATAGGAGTCTTGGTGGCCTCCCTCACTAGTCTCCTTCTTCTAACTCCTTCAGAGGAGTCATAGGAGTCTTGGTGGCCTCCCTCACTAGTCTCCTTCTTCTAACTCCTTCAAAGGAGTCATAGGAGTCTTGGTGTCCTCCCTCACTAGTCTCCTTCTAACTCCTTCAGAGGAGTCATAGGAGTCTTGGTGTCCTCCCTCACTAGTCTCCTTCTTCTAACTCCTTCAGAGGAGTCATAGGAGTCTTGGTGTCCTCCCTCACTAGTCTCCTTCTTCTAACTCCTTCAGAGGAGTCATAGGAGTCTTGGTGTCCTCCCTCACTAGTCTCCTTCTTCTAACTCCTTCAGAGGAGTCATAGGAGTCTTGGTGTCCTCCCTCACTAGTCTCCTTCTTGCTCAGTGCCTTAGTTTTTAAACTCCATGTTGATGGAACCTCCAGGGTCTGAATATTTTCTCTAGACTCTGTAACTTGATGAATCCACAAAGGTTTTCTCAGTTCCTGTTCTGTCTGTATCTGATCTGTTGTGAGGAGAAGCAGCCGCCATGGATGAACCGTAAACTTCATCAAAAGAAACCAGAGACATCTGCAGGACAGCTGACGTCTGAAGTGTGGGACGATAAAACCCAGAAAGAGAAGAATCCTGTCTTTAACTGCTGCTTCATATCGGAGCTCCTCACATCAAAGTGACAGACGTCCGTCTCCTGGAGCTGCTCTGATTCCCTCTGAGCTGCTCGTTGTGATGGGAGTCGTTTCCTGGACAGATGTGAAGGTTCCCACGCTGACAGTAAAAACATCTCATCATGTTTAAAGATCCAGAAACACATCGTCGGGTCGCTTCACGCTCAAACTGAACGGGCAGAAATCCAAACATTTAAATCCAGAGAGGCTGGTTGGACTGTTCAGGGTCAGGAGGTCCGATGTTCAGCAGGTCAGAGTCAGTCACAGCCGACTGAGCTGATTCTGCAGCTGAGTGATGAAGCTGTTCACAGACTGAGGCGTCCATTAAAGGTTCTACAGATGTTCTATAGAGCCTCCACGGACCTTCACTGATGACCCGTCTGCAGAGCATCGTGTTGCTTGAAGCCGGTCCGTGGTTGCAGAGCGCTGGGTCAGATTGACGAGACGGAAGTGACGGGAAGATGATCATTTTTCAAAATAAAACACCCTGGGGACTGACTTGACGGACTCAGCTGCAGCCATTACTGACTACTTTGATGAGCAGCTCTTCAGGCTAAACTCTGTGACTGCAGCTTCTGAAATGTGAATTCTTTCCTCGTCTTTCACAGTAAACTGAAGCCTTTGGACAAAACAAGACATCTGGCATCTTCTGGAAACTCTGATTCCCATTTTCCACCATTTCTGCTCAACTAATCCGTCGACCTTCTGAACTCCCAGCTGCAGTTTCTGTTCTTCGGTCACATTTTTCCTCACTGTGACTCATTTTTCACCTCTGAGAACTCAGACATGTGCTCAGTGCAGTTTGTCAGAATAATACAAATACAAACCGACTCTGGAGAACCATCAGGGGGTGAAGACCTGAGGACTCCTTCTGTTTTCACTGTACAATGTTCTTTTTCAAACCCAGATTTCAGTGTTCAGAGGATTCATTTAGAAACTAATGGGCAACTCAATCAACCAACAGTTGCTGCTGCTGCGTCTCTAAAAGTCTAGAAACCATCGTCTGTTATAAGGGTCCTCAGAACATCTGTCTAACATCTGCAGGCAGGTTCAGTCGCCTCAACACGACTATAAATGTGGATTTATAAAGGAAGCAGATCAGAAAACAGCCACATGGTGTGATGTGCTGCGTTTTCTACAGACTCCTGATTTATTCATTCATTTGTACGAAGGTTTAAGCATGAGGTCTGTTTATTCCATAGTTCTGATACAATAATAATGATTAAATCACAGAGTAGCGTTGGACGAGTCGCTTCGTGTTGCTGAGCTTCTGAGCCCACCAGGTGGCGCTGGGACTAAGCTGTCCATATATGGTCGTGTGGCTGTTATGAGTCCTGGACTCTGATCACACCTGTGAAGTTTGAAGCTCATCAGAACAGGTACAGGCTAGTTAGACATCACTTCCTGTTTCACGGCGTGATGGCGAGCATCAGAACAGGCCTGTCACTGAGCTATCCTTATATGGTCATGTGACTGAGCTATCCTTATATGGTCATGTGACTGAGCTATCCTTATATGGTCATGTGACTGAGCTATCCTTATATGGTCATGTGACTGAGCTGTCCTTATATGGTCATGTGACTGAGCTATCCTTATATGGTCATGTGACTGAGCTATCCTTATATGGTCATGTGACTGAGCTATCCTTATATGGTCATGTGACTGAGCTATCCTTATATGGTCATGTGACTGAGCTATCCTTATATGGTCATGTGACTGAGCTATCCTTATATGGTCATGTGACTGAGCTATCCTTATATGGTCATGTGACTGAGCTATCCTTATATGGTCATGTGGCTGAGCTATCCTTATATGGTCATGTGACTGAGCTGTCCTTATATGGTCATGTGACTGAGCTATCCTTATATGGTCATGTGGCTGAGCTATCCTTATATGGTCATGTGACTGAGCTGTCCTTATATGGTCATGTGACTGAGCTGTCCTTATATGGTCATGTGGCTGTCATCAGTCCTGGACGCTGATCACACCTGTGAAGTTTGAGGCTGATTGGAGCACATACAGGCTAGTTAGACATCACTTCCTGTTTCATTCATGGTGAAACACTAAAACACCGTGGGTCACCACAGCCACGCCGTCATACTTTAGTGGAACATTTTAATAACTGTTGCTCACCACCACCTGCAGTGCATGCTGGGTAAATCTGAGATCTGTCAGTTACCCTCTAGGACGAGGTCGCTCAAGAAAGTTTTTGTAAAAAATCCAACAAATTCAAAATGACAGACTTCCTGTTGCATTGTGGGTATGTGTCCATGAGGTTTTTTTGTGCGTCTTGTCATGACACACACGTGTACTGAATTTGGTAGCTCTAGGTGAAACTAACTGAATATAAACCCTTATTTAATTGTCTAGGGGGCGCTGTTGAGTCATTTTGCCACTCACATGTGTCCTTCCTCCAAATATTGAACTTCTCTCCAGGTCTGTCCACTTATACGTGTCTTTAAGTATGTTTAGGGCCTCAAAACTGCGATTCTAAAGTCGGTAAACGCTACTGATCTCCAGAACAACACCAGGCTCTGTGTCGGTGCTTCGACTCTAATTTTAGCTCAGCAGAGTCTGAAATGTGAGAACTTCCCTCAGCAGACCAGGATCCTGCAGCTGCTGACAACCTACCGACTGAAAACCTCCGAGGACGACGGTTGGTGCTGAACAGACCGACACACCTGAGCTTCGTGTCACTCAGGTGCTGTTTGCCTTCAGGGCAGCGACAGTTAGACTCAGTCCCACAAACACAGCGGTCCTGTTCCACCACCAGCTCCTCCTCACTGGCTTCACTGTACCACACCTGGAGTGAAGTAACTGAAGATGTACCTGCAGCTCACAACACAGACTGTAGCACCTTCAGTATAAAAAACCATAATATTTCATTTCTAATGCTGCATCTAGAGCAGAAAACTGAGCATTGTCCTGGTATTTAATGTGAATCTATATCGATCTGCATTAATCTCTATTTAAAATGCTACTTTCAGCCATTTAATGCTGCATCTGAAGTGAAACCTCAAGAATTTCTTTTTCAAATGTTGCATCGGTGGAGATAAACAGAGGGTTTCAGCTTTTTAATGGTTCCTGTAGTAAAACAAAACAAGACAACTACATTCTCCTGGTACTTCAATGGAAATCAGTCACACAAGAACATTTACTGGTGTGTCCACAGTGACTCGGACTGTCTCCAGTAAATCATTCATTTAAATTCATTCATTTGGATGTTTTTGATTTATTTGAACTTTTAGAGATTCTATGATGATATTTGTAGCATCTGTAAAGACTGTAAACATGTAAATATCTGATCATTAGACTGTTAGAAAGACTGGGGGCTTACTGGAAAAACATTTTATAGTTGTGTCCAAGTACAGCAGGACCCACCCACTGGGCCTCGGACCGGTACCGGTACCAGGCCGCACAGAAAGAATAAAAACTTTTTTTCCGGCGGAGCCAGTGAGGCTTTTTATTTTAAAAACTTGACTAGATCGTCTTCCCGTCACTTCTGTCTTGTTAATCTAACCCCCTGCCAAAATTTTCCAGATGTTCCCTAAACGTCTCATATCTAGATGTTCCCTAAATGCCTCACAGCCATCAGTGGAAGCTGCATTTTCCAGATGTTCCGTAAACGCCTCATAGCCATCAGTAGAAGCCTCATTTTCCAGATGTTCCCTAAACGCATCACAGCCATCAGTGGAAGCTGCATTTTCCAGATGTTCCCTAAACGTCTCACAGCCATCAGTGGAAGCTGCATTTTCCAGATGTTCCCTAAACGCCTCACAGCCATCAGTGGAAGCTGCATTTTCCAGATGTTCCCTAAACCCCTCACAGCCATCAGTGGAAGCTGCATTTTCCAGATGTTCCCTAAACGCCTCACAGCCATCAGTCGAAGCTGTATTTTCCATATGTTCCCTAAACGTCTCATATCTAGATGTTCCCTAAACGTCTCATAGCCATCAGTAGGAGCTGTATTTTCCAGATGTTCCCTAAACGCCTCATATCCAGATGTTCCCTAAACGCCTCACAGCCATCAGTGGAAGCTGCATTTTCCAGATGTTCCCTTAACGCCTCACAGCCATCAGTAGAAGCTGTATTTTCCAGATGTTCCCTAAACGCCTCACAGCCATCAGTCGAAGCTGTATTTTCCATATGTTCCCTAAACGTCTCATATCTAGATGTTCCCTAAACGTCTCATAGCCATCAGTAGAAGCTGTATTTTCCAGATGTTCCCTAAACGCCTCATATCCAGATGTTCCCTAAACGCCTCACAGCCATCAGTAGAAGCTGCATTTTCCAGATGTTCCCTAAACGTCTCACAGCCATCATTGGAAGCTGCATTTTCCAGATGTTCCCTAAACGCCTCACAGCCATCAGTAGAAGCTGCATTTTCCAGATGTTCCCTAAACGTCTCACAGCCATCAGTGGAAGCTGCATTTTCCAGATGTTCCCTAAACGCCTCACAGCCATCAGTGGAAGCTGCTTTCTCCAGATCAACTTGCGTCTCGTCGACCTGAAGCTCCTCCCTGAACACGGTGAACTATGCGACCTCACAGACCGTCCAACGAGTGCTGAGCGGGTGACATCCAAAGAGAAGCCTTCCAGACACTGAATCCAGAGCCAGAAGTGAACTCAGCGTTTAATCTCAGCGATGCGTTCAGTGACGTCAGCGCTGGCGGAGGAGCTTTTACTCTCAGAGCAGAAACATGTGACGGCTTTGAGCCAGATGTGTTTATCTGCTGAAGGAATGCAGGAGAAGAAAGTGGAGCTTCTAGAAACAGACCCTGAAACCAGCTCTGGAACCTGGAGGTCAGACCTCAAACATCAGCTTTAACACGTCTGAGGAGATCCTCAGTCATCCAGGTCGTGGTCCTCCTCCTAGTCCTCGTCCCTTCTTGGACTAGAGGTGAGACGTCTTGGATAAACTCAGTCCAGATGCTACGGATGAAACTACGAGGACAGCTAAACTCAAACTCCCACAATGCTCTCTGCTCCACTACAGGGTTCCACCTACAGAACATGAAGGAGCTGCTTTTATCTAAACGTGTTACAGACATGTTCCGCTGGTGAACTGGACTGATTTAAATATGATCGCCTGCATCACATCAGTCATCATCATCCCCACCAAAATAAAAGACTTCCTCTTTAAGTCAGCTACAGCCACCAGCTGCAGTCTGACGAAGCAGAGGAGGAAGTGTCGACCGGACGGAAACAGAGCAGCTGGAGCAGACGGGAAACGTACGGCAGCCGTGCACAGCAGCCGTGCACAGCAGCCGTGCACAGCAGCAGGTAAACAGTGCATGATCAGCCACGACATTAAAACCACTGGTAGGTGAAGAGAATCAAAGTTCTGCTGGGAAACCTCAGGTCCTGCATTCATGTGGACGTTACTTTGGCATGTAAAACCACACACTGTTGCTCCCTGAACGCCTCATACTCATCAGTGTGTTCCCTGAACGCCTCACAGACAGAGAAGCCTCCGGTCTCCATCAGTTACAGCAGCTCAGACAGCTGAGACCCAACATGAGCTTAAAGACTGAAATGAAGCGTTCTAGGGCTTAAGGTAGCAAGTATGGGCTGAAAGAACTCACGTGGATGTCCCCTAAACGCCTCATAGTAGAAGCTGCGTTTTCCAGATTAATGCCTCATATCCAGATGTTCCCTAAACGCCTCACAGCCATCAGTAGAAACTGTATTTTCCAGATGTTCCCTAAACGCCTCCTGTTCATCAGTAGAAGCTGTATTTTCCAGATGTTCCCTAAACGCCTCCTGTTCATCAGTAGAAGCTGTATTTTCCAGATGTTCCCTAAACGCCTCCTGTTCATCAGTAGAAGCTGTATTTTCCAGATGTTCCCTGAACGCCTCCTCTCCCAGTAGAAACTGTATTTTCCAGATGTTCCCTAAACGTCTCATATCCAGATGTTCCCTAAACGCCTCACAGCCATCAGTAGAAGCTGCATTTTCCAGATGTTCCCTAAACGCCTCCTGTTCATCAGTAGAAGCTCTATTTTCCAGATGTTCCCTGAACGCCTCCTCTCCCAGTAGAAGCTGTATTTTCCAGATGTTCCCTGAACGCCTCCTGTTCATCAGTAGAAGCTGTATTGTCCAGATGTTCCCTGAACGCCTCCTCTCCCAGTAGAAACTGTATTTTCCAGATGTTCCCTAAACGTCTCATATCCAGATGTTCCCTAAACGCCTCACAGCCATCAGTAGAAGCTGCATTTTCCAGATGTTCCCTAAACGCCTCCTGTTCATCAGTAGAAGCTCTATTTTCCAGATGTTCCCTGAACGCCTCCTCTCCCAGTAGAAGCTGTATTTTCCAGATGTTCCCTGAACGCCTCCTCTCCCAGTAGAAGCTGTATTTTCCACATGTTCCCTGAACGCCTCCTCTCCCAGTAGAAGAGAGGAGGCAGTAGAAGCTGTATTTTCCAGATGTTCCCTGAACGCCTCCTCTCCCAGTAGAAGCTGTATTTTCCAGATGTTCCCTGAACGCCTCCTCTCCCAGTAGAAGCTGCAGACTGAAGCTCGGCCTGGACCAGAGCAGCTCGGTGATCTCTGGCTGCTAAATGAGGCGTCTGGACCGTCCTGCTGCTGCTGCCCCGTTAATTCCTGCAGATTATGTCAAACTCACGGAGGATAATCTGAGCTGAAGCACCACAGTTCTGGATTTTCACACTCAGATGTGACGGATTTCTGCTGAACGCTCGCCGGAAATAAAACATCTGGAAGCAGAAACCGCCGCTGGCTGCCAGACGGGATTCTGGGTAACGATGTGAGCCAAGAGGCCTGAGAGGCTCCAGTGTTAACATCCCATGACTCAGCGTTGTGAAACCCACAGCACAGATCATGACTCAGCAAATGTCTGTTTGTTGATTTGAACAATTAAACTAATTAGATCAAATCTGTAAAATGACAGACGAATGAAAGAAAAGCCGTTTGTTTAAAAACGTGATGCGATGATGATGATGATGATGATGATGATGACGATGATGATGATGATGATGATGATGATGACACCATTAGAATTACAGTTAGCTGTTAACAAAGTAGATTTTTTACAGTGTAAAGTTGTTCCATTGACCTGAAGAGAGACAGGAAGTAGAGAGCTGATGTTAAACTGCATTTAAATCCTTTTGACTGAATTAAAACTCGGCTGCAGCCTGCTCCTCCCCCTCCGGCCTGCAGGGCGGCGCCAGCAGCAGCAGCAGCAGCAGCAGCAGACGCCTCCATGTGTTGGCAGAACTCTGACCTTCCTCCACCCAGCAGGAAATACCAGCGAGGGCTGCCGAAACAATGTGGTTTCAATCTGAGAGCAGAACTAAAGTCACATTCAACAGTCTGACGGCTGGATCCAGTCTGGAACTGATTCACAGAGTTAAGAAGCTGCAGGCCGGGAGAGGAGCAGCAACCTGGACGCACATCAGCCCTGGTTAAATATTCAGTATACTGGGGAATTACACATGTGGATGGTAAAATGGCTCAATAGCGCCCCCTAGACAATTCAAAAAAGGTTTAGGGTCAGTTAGTTTCACCAAGAGCTGTGAAATTCAGTCCACATATGTATCAGGACAAGACGCACAAAAAGCCTCTAGAACCCACAATGCAACAGGAAGTCCGCCATTTTGAATTTACTGTCAAATTTTTGTGATTTTGGCAAAAAATTTCACATTTTCTAGAGCAAACTCGTCCTAGAGGGTAACTCCTACAGATCTCAGATTTACCCAGCATGTACTCCAGGTGGTGGTGAGCAACAGTTATTAAAATGTTCCACTAAAGTATGAGGGCGTGGCCGTGGCAGCCCGCGGCGTTTTGGTGTTTTGCCATGACAGAAACAGGAAGTGCTGTCTAACTAGCCTGTATGTGCTCCAATCAGCCTCAAACTGCACAGGTGTGATCAGACTCATCACAGCCACATGACCATATAAGGATAGCTCAGCCACATGACCATATAAGGATAGCTCAGTCACATGACCATATAAGGATAGCTCAGTCACATGACCATATAAGGACAGCTCAGTCACATGACCATATAAGGATAGCTCAGCCACATGACCATATAAGGATAGCTCAGTCACATGACCATATAAGGATAGCTAAGTCACATGACCATATAAGGATAGCTCAGTCACACGACCATATAAGGATAGCTCAGCCACATGACCATATAAGGATAGCTCAGCCACATGACCATATAAGGATAGCTCAGTGACATGACCATATAAGGACAGCTCAGTCACATGACCGTATAAGGATAGCTCAGCCACATGACCATATAAGGATAGCTCAGTCACATGACCATATAAGGATAGCTAAGTCACATGACCATATAAGGATAGCTCAGTCACACGACCATATAAGGATAGCTCAGCCACATGACCATATAAGGATAGCTCAGCCACATGACCATATAAGGATAGCTCAGCCACATGACCATATAAGGATAGCTCAGTCACATGACCGTATAAGGACAGCTCAGTCACATGACCATATAAGGATAGCTCAGTCACATGACCATATAAGGATAGCTCAGTGACATGACCATATAAGGATAGCTCAGTCACATGACCATATAAGGACAGCTCAGTCACATGACCATATAAGGATAGCTCAGTCACATGACCATATAAGGATAGCTCAGCCACATGACCATATAAGGACAGCTCAGTCACATGACCATATAAGGATAGCTTAGTCACATGACCATATAAGGATAGCTTAGTCACATGACCATATAAGGACAGCTCAGTGACATGACCATATAAGGATAGCTCAGTCACATGACCATATAAGGACAGCTCAGTCACATGACCATATAAGGATAGCTCAGTCACATGACCATATAAGGACAGCTCAGTCACATGACCATATAAGGACAGCTCAGTCACATGACCATATAAGGATAGCTCAGTCACATGACCATATAAGGATAGCTCAGTCACATGACCATATAAGGATAGCTCAGTCACATGACCATATAAGGACAGCTCAGTCACATGACCATATAAGGATAGCTCAGTCACATGACCATATAAGGATAGCTCAGTCACATGACCATATAAGGATAGCTCAGTCACATGACCATATAAGGATAGCTCAGTGACAGGCCTGTTCTGATGCTCGTCATCACACCATGAAACAGGAAGTGATGTCTAACTAGCCTGTACGTGCTCCGATCAGCCTCAAACTTCATATGCATGATCTAAGTCCGGCCCTGATGACATCCAGTCTCAGTCACTGAGCAACATAAAGAGAGGACCCATCCAACGCTGCTCCAGCTTTAATTATTATTATTAAAATCTGAAAATATTCTGTCAGCTGTTCACCAAATATTACTGTAAAATAACAGAAAATAAGCATCTAAAAAATTAAAATCAAAATTAATTTCTGTCCTTAATTTTACTTCATGTGAATCTTTGCTTTTTTTATGTTGTTTAAAGAATATTTACTTGTGAAAACAATGAAATTAACCATAAATATGGTTTGAATAATGTTATAATACAAAAAATTAGGATTTATGCTGCAGAAAAGTGTCATCAGTAAAAAAGCAATAATTCAGTTTTGAATTTGACATCATAATAAATGTAACATGAGTTTTTTGTCTAGTTTTAAGGATGTTTAATGTTAAAAACAACATGTCCAGCTAGAAAACCAATGGATTCATGTAAAATCACATTTATTTAACAAATATTTTGGATTAAAATTACAATAATAAACTCTAAATTTTAAATGTTGTCATGTATAATATGAGTTTTTACATGTATTTGAATATATTTTATGTTATTTTACCCTCAGTCTGGTTTTATCATTTTATTGTTATTTGGACACCTTTTAAAAATGTGGAAAAACCTATAAATTAATAAAAAAACAACTTTTTATATGTTTATGCTGCAATGAAATGTGAATATTCCACCAGTCTGTTGTTGAATCAGTGACTGGGTCTTAAACCTAATTAAGATAAAATAATAATAAACCCGTTTTCCATGTAGCTCTGCATTAACCAGCTGCTGTTCCACAGATGTTGTGTTTTACTCCAGATGTTTAAACTCACGGGTTGTTTCTGTCATTTTATTGACACTGATTTGATTTGACTGATTTGTTTTTCCCAACATCTCAGAGACGACTGGAGGCTAAAGCAGAACTACCAGACTCTGTTTTTCTGTCGAGCCTCTCTGACTTCCTGAAACCTGACACCTCGGCGGGTTTTTCTCCTGCAGGAGAACCAGCCTGAGCTGAGGAGGAGCAGCTGGAGGAGACCACAGGAACGGGGTGTGAAGCTACAACAACACATTCTACTGAAGCTCTCTGGAACTTTAACGCTCCAACGAGTTCTGGAGGACAGGATGTGTTTCCTCTGGGTGCTAAAACACAGTAGTGACGGTTCTTCTGGTTCTGAGGGGAACCGACCCGTCTGGAACCAACTTCACAATCACAGGTGGAACGTTTAGAACACCTGAAGCTGCACAAAAACAACAGCTGGAGCTCACAGAGGTCCTGAAACACACACTGGAATACACACTGTAATACACACACTGTAATATACACACTGTAACACACACACTGGAACACACACACTGTAATAAACACTGTAACACTGTAACACACACACACTGTAACACACACACACTATAACACACACACACACACTGTAACACACACACACTGTAATACACACTGTAACACACACACACTGTAACACATACTGTAATACACACTGTAATACACACACACTGTAATACACACTGTGACACACACTGTAACACACACTGGAACACACACACACTATAACACACACACCGTAACACACACTGTAATACACACACACTGTAACACACACTGGAACACACACTGTAACACACACACACTGTAATACACACACTGTAATACACACACTGTAATAAACACTGTAACACACACACACACTGTAATATACACACTGTAACACACACACTGTAATAAACACTGTAACACTATAACACACACACACACTGTAACACACACACACTGTAATACACACACACTGTAACACATACTGTAATACACACTGTAATACACACACACTGTAACACACACTGGAACACACACTGGAACACACACTGTAACACACACACACAGTAATACACACACTGTAACACACACACTGTAATACACACTGTAACACTGTAACACACAGCTGGTGCTTCTTGACCTCTAGTGACCTCGGTGGTTCCACCAGGTTGAGTTTCAGCCTTGTGTCTCATATATTTATATAAAATTATTAATTATTATCATTACTATTAATTATTATATTAATAATAATTCATGTTGTAATAATTAATAATGATTCAATTCTCTCTGAACTCGTGCCGTTGCCTCGTCCTAATAAACATGGAGGTCATGTGACAGGAAGCAGGTATCAGCTGTTCTCACCTCATCCATCAGATTCATCACTGGTCCCAGTCGAGGCTGAAACCCTTCAGAACCCCGTCCCTGTGGTTTAACTGACTGTGAAGCCCTGAACTGAACCCAGCAGACAGACAGACGGACGGACAGTTTACAGACGGACTGGTCCTCATTTCCATTTAGATGAGCTCTTTAACATCTAGACGGTCGACTCTTCGTTTCAGCTGCACTCAGAAAAAGGTGAGAAATAATCAGATGCAGGCGTCTGATTGGCTGCTGGGCCGAGGTGACGGAGGGCAGACTCCTCCTTAAAAACTAACTAACTAACAAACGCTGAAATCCTCTGACAGGAGAACCAGAGACCACCGCAGGAAGAGGCTGAAGGTTCCTCTGAGACGTGGCAGAAGATCCAGACGTAGAACCTTCAACCACCTTCACACAGCCTGCTCAGCTGTAGACGACCCGACCGACAGGAAGCAGAGAGCCTCAGACATGAATCATACAGATTAACTTCCTGTCAGACAGGAAGTGGGACTGATGAGGGTAAAAGTTCTGGAAGGACAAACATGTTTGAACTGTCGGAGGCTTCAGGAAGAACTAAAGCTACCACAGCTCTAGAAAACCCCTCTAACAGTCACGTGGGTTCCTGTTGTTGAAGTCTGACCGTCAGCTGATCAGACAGCAGGTTAAATCTGATCTAAATCAAACCCTACAGAGGTGAGGATCAGTGTCTGCTGTAACCAGACACCACAGTCTATCACTGTTCAGCCTGCAGGTGAGTTCAGGTGTGACGCCCACATGTACCTGGAACACCAGCCGACATGATGAACCAAGCAGCTAGAACTACTAACGACAAGCACTTCTACTGCTGCGCTGCACCGACTACAACTACAACAAGACAAGTACAAAGAGTAGAGCCACCAACACGAAGCAGCGCTCTGAGTCCACTAGCTGACGGACCGATGACCTTTATTCATGTAAAAACACCTGCAGACTTTGGTTGTGATGGATTTTTAAAACCATCAATGTGTATCCTCGTAGTTTCAACCATAGCATCTGGACTGGCTTGAGTCCATCGAAGACGTTCCACTTCTCGTCTTGGAGAAGTGGAAGACGACAGGTGGAACGTCTTAGATGGACTCAAGCCAGTCCGGATGCTACGATTGAAACTATGAGGACAAACATGACCTGGATGCCTGAGAAGGGGTCTAGATGTTGGTGTTCACAGGGTCTAGATGTTGGTGTTCATAGGGGTCTACATGTTGGTGTTCATAGGGGTCTAGATGTTGGTGTTCATAGGGGTCTACATGTTGGTGTTCATAGGGGTCTAGATGTTGGTGTTCATAGGGGTCTAGATGTTGGTGTTCATAGGGGTCTAGATGTTGGTGTTCATAGGGGTCTAGATGTTGGTGTTCATAGGGGTCTACATGTTGGTGTTCATAGGGGTCTAGATGTTGGTGTTCATAGGGGTCTACATGTTGGTGTTCATAGGGGTCTAGATGTTGGTGTTCATAGGGGTCTAGATGTTGGTGTTCATAGGTTCTAGATGTCTAGATGTTGGTGTTCATAGGGTCTAGATGTTGGTGTTCATAGGTTCTAGATGTTGGTGTTCATAGGGGTCTACATGTTGGTGTTCATAGGGGTCTAGATGTTGGTGTTCATAGGGGTCTAGATGTTGGTGTTCATAGGGTCTAGATGTTGGTGTTCATAGGGTCTAGATGTTGGTGTTCATAGGGTCTAGATGTTGGTGTTCATAGGGGTCTAGATGTTGGTGTTCATAGGGTCTAGATGTTGGTGTTCATAGGGTCTAGATGTTGGTGTTCATAGGGGTCTAGATGTTGGTGTTCATAGGGGTCTAGATGTTGGTGTTCATAGGGGTCTAGATGTTGGTGTTCATAGGGGTCTAGATGTTGGTGTCCATAGGGGTCTAGATGTTGGTGTTCATAGGGTCTAGATGTTGGTGTTCATAGGGGTCTAGATGTTGGTGTTCATAGGGTCTAGATGTTGGTGTTCATAGGGGTCTAGATGTTGGTGTTCATAGGGGTCTAGATGTTGGTGTTCATAGGGTCTAGATGTTGGTGTTCATAGGGGTCTAGATGTTGGTGTTCATAGGGTCTAGATGTTGGTGTTCATAGGGTCTAGATGTTGGTGTTCATAGGGGTCTACATGTTGGTGTTCATAGGGGTCTAGATGTTGGTGTTCATAGGGGTCTAGATGTTGGTGTTCATAGGGTCTAGATGTTGGTGTTCATAGGGGTCTAGATGTTGGTGTTCATAGGGTCTAGATGTTGGTGTTCATAGGGGTCTAGATGTTGGTGTTCATAGGGGTCTAGATGTTGGTGTTCATAGGGTCTAGATGTTGGTGTTCATAGGGGTCTAGATGTTGGTGTTCATAGGGTCTAGATGTTGGTGTTCATAGGGTCTAGATGTTGTCCTGATGCCACGATTGAAACTATGAAGGTAACCATAACCTGGATGACTGAGAATCTTCACAGACAACCAATGCGTAGACTTTCTGCTCAGACACCTCGACAAGTAAAATCTGGTTCTGTTTAGGCAAAAAAAAACCCCAAAACAAATACGGTCGAGCTATCAAGCCGAAACACTCCTGGTTTTAACTCAAAGATCAGGATCTGGATCAGACGTGTCTAAACTGATTGGTATCGACAAGTAAAATCCGATTCTTTGTTGGCGTCAGTCGTCACATGAATGTCGTACGAGGAGAGTCCAGGCTGAGGCAGGATGCTGCAGACTGAAACCAGCCTGTACTGTGGATGTTGTGTTTTCACGTCCAGGTGTCTGTGTGAAAACAGGATGCTGGAAAAGGGCTGAGGGGAACCGAGAAGTCGAACCAGTCCGGACGCAGACATCCTGATCAGAGAGCAGGAAGGGAGACCAGGAAGCTTCACCACCAGGACTACAAACCCCACAATCCCACAGGAGCCACACAGCAGCACTCAGACCTCACTCTGGCGTCCTGCGGCTCCAGCAATCATTTCAGATCCAGCTTCAGCTTCACCAGCAGGACCAGGTCCACCTGCCTGACAGGTCATCATTGCTGCTGGATTCATCGCTGCGACTCGAAGCTTCTCAGTCTTCAGGTTCCTGCTGCCTCTTTCTACCCGACTCATGTCTTTGGCCTTAAACTCAGTCAGACGTTGTTCTGTTCCAGAGAAAGCACTGGATGGAACTTTTCCTCTTTTACTGCCTCTGAACTTTCATTCACAGAAAAGACTCTTTGCTGTCAAAGTGAATCAGATTCAGTCAGATAGAGGCGACAGTGAAGCTCAGAGACGAGAGGTGGAACGTCTTCTAGGAACTGAAGCCAGTCCAGACTGAAACTAGGAGGACGACTCACAGGAGAGACGACGCCTCACTGCGATCATCTCAGCCTGATCACATCAATAAAGCCTGAACAGCGTCACGGTTCACATCAGGAAGCCTGGGAGGGCTTCAGAGGGCAGCACTGGTCACCATGAGGTTCACAGTTTACGATTCTTATTCAGATTTGTGCCTTTAAACTTCAAACCTTTCAGCTGCAGATCTGACAAACTGCCCCTTCAGGCTGGGCTGTTTCCCAGATTCATTTGGCCTGAAACCAGAACTTCCCCTCAGAGATGCTGAAAGCAGCTAAAGCAGCAACATTAATGAACAGAAGCTCAGAACGAAGCCGGTCGGACGTCAGCTGCTGCTACGACCCTGATTCTAACCTTCAACGTGTCACGTGTTATTTTAACTCCATAAAAAAATGACGAAATGATGTGAAATGTGGCAGAAGAGAAGCAGAAAACGTGATTAAAAGTGACATTTCTGTTTTCATACAGGTGAATGTAAATAATCAGACAGTGAAGCTCAGGTGGTTCTGATGGGGTGACTAACGGACACACGACAAGGAAAGTCAGACAAACATCTGCAGGTTTAATGTTTCCTGCCAGAGTAACTGATGGAGACTAGAAGCTTCTCTGAGCACAGCTGCTGCCTCTGAGGCGTTCAGGGAACATCTGTAAACTGTAGTGTTGAACTAAATTAGTCCTAAACACCTTGAAACTCGCCCATAATGTCATGAGTCCGACACGACTCCAGATCAGTCCAAAACAAATGGAACTGGTCCAGATTGTCTTCATAGTCCTTTAAAATGACTAAAAGTAGCGTACAATTAAAAAAGGTCTGCAAACGATTCAAAATCTGTCCTGAATAACTCTAATGAGGTAAATCTGACACCAGAACATCTTATTCCACTGTGTTGAACGTTTCCTGCTGCAGTAGCTGATGGAGACTAGAGGCTTCTCTGAGCACCGCTGATGCTACCGATGGCTGTGAGGCGTTTAGGGAACATCTGTAAATCACAGCTTCAAAAAACTGCAACACCGTCGCTGGTGATGGAAGGACGAACTGGAGCCATGGAGCACCACCATAGCTCTAAACAGAGCACCAACAGCCGTCTGACCTCCAGCCAGCGTCCTTCACCGACTGCTGAAATGCACCAGACACCACCAGCTGCTCACCTCAGTGATCCGCTCCGACGTTCAGCCTGAACCGTTTCACCTTCAGTCTTTTTAGGAGTTAAAGCAGCCATCATGGGTTCACCAGCCTCAGAGAGAAGCTGAAGGAGCGCAGCAGCAACGTTCAGAAGGAGACACCAGAGGATGAGTCCAGGGTAAACGTACATCTGTGGAGCTCCTCCAACCAGACGCTCATCTGCATCAATCTTTCATGTGGTCTGAAGCAGCTCTAACATCTAGGGGAACAGGTTCATCCCCGGCAGACGGTCTGACCTCCTCCTCCTCCTCCTCCCTGCTGCATCTTTCATCCTTCATTTGATCTCCAGAGATTCTCCTTCTCTGAGCTCCTGACCTCAATATGTGACAGAAGATCGTCTGATTTTATTGAAAACAAAGGCTTCGCTCCACAGCCAGATGTAGAGTTCAGACTGGGACACCTGGATGGATGTAAACTGATCTGGGTTCAGGTTCTACCAGAACCTAGAATGTGTTGTTTGTCCTAAACATCACGTGTCTGTCCGCTAGATTTTTAATGGAATGGTCCTCATAGTTTCAGTGGTAGCATCTGGACTTGCTTGAGTTTCTGGAAGACGCTCCAAAGGTAGAACGTCTTCTAGAGACTCAAGCAAGTTTGATGACTTCCAGGAGATATTTAAGGTTTTCAGGTCTTTATGGAGGTTTTTTTTAGGTCATTTAAAGGTTTTTGAGAACTTAAAGGAGATACTTGAGGTATTTGAGGTCTTTCAGGAGAAGTTTGAAGTCTCTCAGAAGATTTTCAAGGTCTTTCGGGGGTTTATGAGATCTTTCAGGGGGTTTTCAAGGAGTTTCTAGAAGACGTTCCACCTCTAGTCCAAGACAAGAGGTGGAACGTCTTCTAGAAACTCAACTCAGTCCAGATGCTGCGATTGAAACCATGAAGAGAACCATGACCTGGATGGCTGAAGATCTTCACAGACAAAATGGAACGATCCAAAAACTAAATACAAAGACATGCAGACTCTCACACAGCTGATAAAGCAGCACAGACTCGTATTTTTCTACTTTTCTTCTTCTTTCGTCTCCGTTCACACCTTTAAACTGTTTGTCTGGTAACTACTGACAACGTCAGGCAGCGACAGGAAACGTTTCCTAAGTTTCATGACCTTAAAGGTCAAAACTGCAACTGAGGAAGTCAAAACCTGATTTCACAGGTGTGGACTGAAATAACACACACACACACACACACACACACACACACACACTCGACCTGTCCTCTATCAGCTGCTGAATGTGTGAACTGAGGAACCAGCTCCTCCAGAAACACGACCATGAAACCAGCTTCATCCACTCGTCTCTGATTCAACCCAACAGGACTGAACATGGAACAGAAACACGGAGAGGAAGAGCATCTTTCACCTGGAGGAGAGAAAATCCTCACCTGGACCTGGAAATTATCCAGTCAAATTAAAGCTGCAGCCAAGAAACAGCTCATACTATCATTATTATTGTTATTATTATCATTATTATTCATATAATTACAGATCAAATGGTTGTTTTTAGATGATTGTACTATTAGTTTTACACATATGTGACAATCAGCTTCTACATCTAATAGATTGTTGAATTATTCTATACTAGACGTGTCATTTCAGTCTGTCTCTGGAGTTTATTGATATTTTCATGATTAAAAAAAACATAAAATAAGAAGGAAACCATCCATAACATTACAGATTATTTCCAGTGTGATCATCTGTTGATATGAAGCTGAGCTGAGCCTGAACAAGTTACACATCTGAAAGTTCAATGTTTTAAAAAAGCCTGTCAACAAACTGGAGCAGACGTCTGTGAGCTTCTATTTTACTGCATATTAAGAATAAACAAAAGGAACAAGTCAGTCAAACTACGGTCCTGTCTGCATCTTTAAAATCACACTATTAAATCCTCTCTACTCCTTCAGCGGTAGATTTACCTGCAGGGTAAAGCAGACAGCAGCGTCTCTCGGCTCGTCCTCCCTCCCTGACTGACCTCCAGACTGTCTGAGATCCTCAGACACAAACCGTGTCACCAGAAAAACGCTCCCCAGAAACATCGCCTCCATAATTCAGCTGCTGGACTCGGAGCGGCTGCATTATTTAACGGTGGCCGCTTTCCCTGCTGATCCGAGGCTGTCGCTTCACCTGGCGGCGCTCAGGGAGACACGGCCCTGCTGTCCGACGCACAAACACACAACAACACACACAACAACACACAACAACACACAACACACACAACAACACACACAGCAACACACACAGCAACACACAACAACACACAACAACACACACAGCAACACACACAGCAACACACAACAACACACACAACAACACACAACAACACACAACAACACACAACAACACACAACAACACACACAGCAACACACACAGCAACACACAACAACACACACAACAACACACAACAACACAGGCTGACACACAACAACACACAACAACACACACAACAACACAACAACACACACAACAACACAACAACACACAACAACACACAACAACACAACAACAACACAACAACAACAACACAACAACACACAACAACACAGGCTGACACACAACAACACACAACAACACACACAACAACACAACAACACACACAACAACACAACAACACACAACAACACACAACAACACACAACAACACAACAACAACACAACAACACACAACAACACACAACAACACAGGCTGACACACAACAACACACAACAACACACACAACAACACAACAACACACAACAACACACAACAACACAGGCTGACACACAACAACACACAACAACACACACAAACACAGGCTGACACGTGCACACATGTCCGGAAGCACAAATATGTTCCCCTCTGCACAAAAACACACACATATGCAGCCTCTATAGTAAAAGACCCACATACACAACGTACAGTAAAGGTCCATGTTACACACACACACACATACACACACACACACACACACACACACACACACACACACACACACACACACATACAGAGAACAAACTGTAGTAGAATAAAGCCAGAACAGAGCTCAAAGTATAAATACTCTAAAAGCTGGTGTGTACTAGTGTGTACTAGTGTGTACTACAAGTACAGTTCCTGTAACAAGTACTGGACCAGTTTTCTCCCTCTTCAAAGAGACTCTGATGTAACTCAGTTGGTTCTAGAAGTCAGCAGTCAGTAAATGGATCATCTGAGGTCAGTGATTGGAGGATAAAGACTCCTGGATCTGGAAGGTCCCTGGAGGATCAGGACTCCTGGATAGAACTAGACCATGAAGACTAAAGAACCTCCAAGAACCTCTGAGAGAAGGTTGTTGAACAGCATCAGTCAGGAGATGAAACCAGAACATTTAAGGTCCTGAAGATCTCTAGGAGTCCAGTTAGACCATCATTAAGACCTGGAAGGACCTGGACCATGAGGACATCTGACTAGAGCAGGACGTCCTCAAAGACTGAGAGACCGAGCAGGAAGGAGACTAGAGAGGGAGGACACCAAGACTCCTATGACTCCTCTGAAGGAGTTAGAAGAAGGAGACTAGTGAGGGAGGCCACCAAGACTCCTATGACTCCTCTGAAGGAGTTAGAAGAAGGAGACTAGTGATGGAGGACACCAAGACTCCTATGACTCCTCTGAAGGAGTTAGAAGAAGGAGACTAGGGAGGGAGGACACCAAGACTCCTATGACTCCTCTGAAGGAGTTAGAAGAAGGAGACTAGTGAGGGAGGACACCAAGACTCCTATGACTCCTCTGAAGGAGTTAGAAGAAGGAGACTAGGGAGGGAGGACACCAAGACTCCTATGACTCCTCTGAAGGAGATAGAAGAAGGAGACTAGTGAGGGAGGCCACCAAGACTCCTATGACTCCTCTGAAGGAGTTAGAAGAAGGAGACTAGTGATGGAGGACACCAAGACTCCTATGACTCCTCTGAAGGAGTTAGAAGAAGGAGACTAGTGAGGGAGGCCACCAAGACTCCTATGACTCCTCTGAAGGAGTTAGAAGAAGGAGACTAGTGAGGGAGGACACCAAGACTCCTATGACTCCTCTGAAGGAGTTAGAAGAAGGAGACTAGTGAGGGAGGACACCAAGACTCCTATGACTCCTCTGAAGGAGTTAGAAGAAGGAGACTAGTGAGGGAGGACACCAAGACTCCTATGACAAACTCCTGAATCTGTGCTGGTAGTTGTTGCATTGTGGGTAATGTAGTCTCCACGTTGTGTAATAATCACATCACATCCTGCTGCCTCTCACAGGCCTCCAGGTGTTGCATCAGGTACCAGCAGCTCTGACCTCTGCTGAAGAACCTCCCTCCCTCCAGGAGAAGCTCAGCTCCTGCTACGAGACGTTTCCTGTGTTTAGTTTGGCCGGCGGATCTCTCTCCTCTTTCATTTCCTTCGGCATTCCTCCCTCTCCTATTTCTGTCTTGTTCAACTCTCCCCGTCTCACCTCCCTCCCTTCCACTCCGCCTCTCCACCTTCCTCACTTCTCCTTCACCTCGTTCCCTGTTGACTCCTCCGCTCTGTGTCTAAGCCTCCACCTCCTCCATCCTCTCCTCGCCGTGCATCCTGGCCATTTATGGGCAGCGTGTTCGGAGCTAAATCTCCTTCAGGCCGGCCGACGCACAGTCACCAGATTTAAGGTGGAATGGAGCTGCTGCCTGAAGAGCAACAGGTCTGATGGGGTTCCTTAAAATCTGCTGGAATGGAGCAAAAAGCATGAAGGAGAAATGACAGAGTAGAACATCAAGAGGGTCGACGTAGTACTAGAGGGTAGATGTAGTACTAGAGGGTAGATGTAGTACTAGAGGGTAAATGTAGTACTAGAGGGTAAAAGTAGTACTAGAGGGTAGACGTAGTACTCGAGGGTAGACGTAGTACTAGAGGGTAGACGTAGTACTAGAGGGTAGATGTAGTACTCGAGGGTAGACGTAGTACTAGAGGGTAGATGTAGTACTAGAGGGTAAATGTAGTACTAGAGGGTAAATGTAGTACTAGAGGGTAGACGTAGTACTCGAGGGTAGACGTAGTACTAGAGGGTAGACGTAGTACTAGAGGGTAGACGTAGTACTAGAGGGTAGATGTAGTACTCGAGGGTAGACGTAGTACTAGAGGGTAGACGTAGTACTACAGGGTAGACGTAGTACTAGAGGGTAGACGTAGTACTAGAGGGTCGACGTAGTACTAGAGGGTCGATGTAGTACTAGAGGGTAGATGTAGTACTAGAGGGTAAATGTAGTACTAGAGGGTAGACGTAATACTAGAGGGTAGACGTAGTACTAGAGGGTAGATGTAGTACTCGAGGGTAGACGTAGTACTAGAGGGTAGACGTAGTACTAGAGGGTAGATGTAGTACTCGAGGGTAGACGTAGTACTAGAGGGTAGACGTAGTACTACAGGGTAGACGTAGTACTAGAGGGTAGACGTAGTACTAGAGGGTCGACGTAGTACTAGAGGGTCGATGTAGTACTAGAGGGTAGATGTAGTACTAGAGGGTAAATGTAGTACTAGAGGGTAGACGTAGTACTAGAGGGTAAATGTAGTACTAGAAGGTAGACGTAGTACTAGAGGGTAGACGTAGTACTAGAGGGTCGACGTAGTACTAGAGGGTAGACGTAGTACTAGAGGGTAGACGTAGTACTAGAGGGTAGACGTAGTACTAGAGGGTAAATGTAGTACTAGAGGATAGGATGTAGTACTCGAGGGTAGGATGTAGTACTAGAGGGTCGACGTAGTACTAGAGGGTCGACGTAGTACTACAGGGTAGACGTAGTACTAGAGGGTACATGTAGTACTAGAGGGTAGACGTAGTACTAGAGGGTAGACGTAGTACTAGAGGGTAAATGTAGTACTAGAGGGTAGACGTAGTACTAGAGGGTAAATGTAGTACTAGAAGGTAGACGTAGTACTAGAGGGTAGACGTAGTACTACAGGGTCGACGTAGTACTAGAGGGTCGACGTAGTACTAGAGGGTAAATGTAGTACTAGAGGATAGGATGTAGTACTAGAGGGTAAATGTAGTACTAGAGGATAGGATGTAGTACTAGAGGGTAGGATGTAGTACTAGAGGGTCGACGTAGTACTAGAGGGTCGACGTAGTACTAGAGGGTAGACGTAGTACTAGAGGGTACATGTAGTACTAGAGGGTAGACGTAGTACTAGAGGGTAGACGTAGTACTAGAGGGTAAATGTAGTACTAGAGGGTAGACGTAGTACTAGAGGGTAAATGTAGTACTAGAAGGTAGACGTAGTACTAGAGGGTAGACGTAGTACTACAGGGTAGACGTAGTACTACATGGTAGACGTAGTACTAGAGGGTCGACGTAGTACTAGAGGGTCGACGTAGTACTAGAGGGTAAATGTAGTACTAGAGGGTAAATGTAGTACTAGAGGGTAAATGTAGTACTAGAGGGTAGATGTAGTACTAGAGGGTAAATGTAGTACTAGAGGGTAAATGTAGTACTAGAGGGTAAATGTAGTAGTAGAGGGTAGACGTAGTACTAGAGGGTAAATGTAGCATCACTCAGACTATAGTTCATGTTAGCAATCAGAGAGCATTGTGGGAGTTTAGCTAGTGACGGCACCATGACAAAGATTTCTGTGGAGGTTAATTTTAATTTGTGTTTCCAGTTGTTTCATTATCGAGTCATTAAATTAATAAACTCTCTAGCACGCTGCCACAAGCTGTAATCTCCTTGTACAACACCTGTGTGATGACTGACACTAATAAAGAGACAGGTTCACGTTGATACTGATGACCTAAAAACCGACCCTGATCCAGATCCTGATCAGAACCTCTCTGGGCTCACTTTTCCCTTCTGTCTTGGCTGCAGGGTGGTGGTGGTGGATGTTGTTGTATTCAGGTGTAGTGTCCATTTTAAAACACTCTGGTCTCAGAATGATAGTAAAACCTGTCATTCTAGATCAACATCTGGTCTGGACTCGGCTGTACCTGGAACACACATAGAACTACCTCCTAGTCCGTCAGAATAGTGATCAATAATAGGTACGTGGATCATGGGCTCATGTACAGAACACACGGCTGTGGAGGTTAATGCATGTTTCCCTGAGTACCAGCCGACTGTTAGGAGCCATGTGTTGTTGTCAGCACGCAATAAATAATGCAGAGGTTTTGCCACAAGCGTGTATTTCCACTGAGGCTGTATGTATGTGGGAGATGTAGGACGTATGGGATGAATCCCAGCATGTCGTCTACCTGTGTGCTGATCAGCCTACTGGGACTCATGGAGGAGGATCAGACTCAGTATCATCACAGGAAGAAGAGGTTCAGCAGAGATCTATCAGACGTCTGAGCTGCTACTTCAACTAAATACTGCAAATAAAAGACAAGTCAAGGGTAATTTAACATCTCACCCAGCTCCTAAAGCACACCTGGGTTCAGTCTGACTCATCGGATGTAAACTACATGTATGAACCTGCCGTGTTCTCCACATGTGCCACGCAACTTTCTCCTCTTATTCCACTGCACTCAAAAAAGGGAAACTGGTTGCATCGACTATTTACTTCATGTTGGAAGCAGAGAGCATTGTGGGAGTTTAGCTAGCAACGGGCACCATGACAAAGACTCCTGTGGAGGTTAATGACCTCCAACCAGAACTCAAAAATGTTCTCAAACATCCTGCAACAGGAACCTGGAAAATATTGACCCCTGGAGCTTTATCTTCTTTAACTCACTGTCCTTGTAGTTTCAATCGTAGCATCTGGAATGGCTTGAGCTTGTCTTCGATAAACTCAAACCAGTCCAGATGTTGGTGTTCATAGGGGTCTAGATGTTGGTGTTCATAGGGTCTAGATGTTGGTGTTCATAGGGTCTAGATGTTGGTGTTCATAGGGTCTAGATGTTGGTGTTCATAGGGGTCTAGATGTTGGTGTTCATAGGGTCTAGATGTTGGTGTTCATAGGGGTCTAGATGTTGGTGTTCATAGGGTCTAGATGTTGGTGTTCATAGAGTCTAGATGTTGGTGTTCATAGAGTCTAGATGTTGGTGTTCATAGGGGTCTAGATGTTGGTGTTCATAGGGGTCTAGATGTTGGTGTTCATAGGGTCTAGATGTTGGTGTTCATAGGTCTAGATGTTGGTGTTCATAGGGTCTAGATGTTGGTGTTCATAGGGTCTAGATGTTGGTGTTCATAGGGGTCTAGATGTTGGTGTTCATAGGGTCTAGATGTTGGTGTTCATAGGGGTCTAGATGTTGGTGTTCATAGGGGTCTAGATGTTGGTGTTCATAGGGTCTAGATGTTGGTGTTCATAGGGTCTAGATGTTGGTGTTCATAGGGTCTAGATGTTGGTGTTCATAGGGGTCTAGATGTTGGTGTTCATAGGGTCTACATGTTGGTGTTCATAGGGGTCTAGATGTTGGTGTTCATAGGGGTCTAGATGTTGGTGTTCATAGGGGTCTAGATGTTGGTGTTCATAGGGTCTAGATGTTGGTGTTCATAGGGGTCTAGATGTTGGTGTTCATAGGGTCTAGATGTTGGTGTTCATAGGGTCTAGATGTTGGTGTTCATAGGGTCTAGATGTTGGTGTTCATAGGGGTCTAGATGTTGGTGTTCATAAGGGTCTAGATGTTGGTGTTCATAGGGGTCTAGATGTTGGTGTTCATAAGGGTCTAGATGTTGGTGTCCATAGGGGTCTAGATGTTGGTGTTCAACAAATTCAAGCTAGTCCAGATGCTACGATTGAACCCACGAGAACAACCCTGACCTGGGTGACTGAGGATCTTCACAGACATACTCTAACTCATGTTTGGAGTTGCTGTATTCTTGATCTGCCTCTCTCGATTGTCTCTATGCTTCTTTTTCATCTGATTTTCCCTTGAAGACAAATTCAAAGTCTTCATTTTTATCTTATTTCATTATTGGCTGCGTCCCCCTGCTCCTCCTCCTGCACTAAAACGCCGTCGATGCAGCTCAGAGGGAGGCCAGCGGTAATTAAGTCCAGAGCCTCGTCTCACCTGCTGCCTCACTAAGCACTTCTGACACTCACTGAGGCCGACCAATACTTCATTATGGCTTAAGTGAAAAAGAATCGATAGCATCCAGCGGAGCAGTCGGGTCTGTTCGGCCTCCGTCTGCCTCCTCCGCCGGGCATCAATCAGGAGAGAAGCTGAGAGAGCTGAGGGCAGGTTTTCTGATGACACCAACGAAAGCAGAGTTTCATCGCGAGACGAGGGAAAGTGATGCTGAGCTCTTAAACCGGGTCCAGATGAGATCATAAATCAGACGTCAGAACGTCAGCAGGACTGGACGAGACCGAGCAGATAAAAGAGCCGAGGTTAACAAATCCTGAGGCAGAGAGTCGCCTTTCAGCTCGCAGACAAAAGCTAATCCCTTCATTTGAGGCCAACAAGTGGCTGAAAGACGAGCGAGTCAACAAACCACACGAAGGGAAAGCAAACAGAGGAGGAGCACCTGGCTGCTGCTGGGGAGAAGCTTCAGCCAGACGACGAGCTCAGAGCCGTGAAGGAACGTCCTCATGAGGAAAGTGGGTCAGTGGAGCAGCCTGAGGGGAAACTGGGTGCAGAACCACGTGGACCAGGAGGAGTTCTTTAAACCTGAGCTGCCTTTACTGAGAACACAGAACCTGAGCAGTCTGACAGAACATGGACCAACCCTCTACTCTACCTGTAGAGATCCTGGTGTGGAGGTTTGATGAACCTCTACGTGACCTTCAGTACACTTTAAACACCTGTTCAGCATCCAGCAGACTCCTGGATCCTGGTTTTCTCCATCTGTTCCTCCTTTAATGCGTCTCTTCTGGCTCTTAGTGGAACTTTACACTCTTTACCTCCGTTACTGAGTCAAACAGAGAAACCATCCTGAGCTCCGTGCAGCTTCACAAACACTCATTTAAACGTTTGATAGTCGACACTTGGCCGACTGCTTCTACATCCACAACACTTGCAGGCTGAACTGATTATCTGCACTCGCTGGCTTGTTTCCATGTGAGAGTCAGACTTTTAAAATGAAGAGGCAGAAGAAATCCAGACGTCTACAAAGATACTGTCGATGGAAGGCTGAGAAAAACCTCCACGAAGAGAGGAAAATGATCCAAAATGTACAAAGGAGTCTACAAAGACTCCAAACTTGTACGGAATGATCAGAAATGTGTCTTAAGTGATGTAAAACCTCACAAATAATTGTTCAAAATTACTCAAAACTCATCTAGAATGAACCAGAAATTGTCAGAATGATGAGAAACTGGTAGAAAACCTCCAAGTGTCCATAATGAGTCAAACTTTATCCGAAGGGGATCAATGTTGGGACAAAATGACTGAAAACCTCTCTGGACTTTGTGGAAGCAGCAGAGGAGAAACTGAATCAAATACAGAATGAGACTGATCCATCTATCCATCATCCATCATCCATCCATCCATCCATCCATCCATCATCCATCATCCATCATCCATCATCCATCATCCATCCATCCATCCATCCATCCATCATCCATCATCCATCCATCATCCATCCATCATCCATCATCCATCATCCATCCATCCATCCATCATCCATCCATCCATCATCCATCCATCATCCATCCATCCATCATCCATCCATAGTCCATCATCCATCCATCATCCATCCATCATCCATCATCCATCATCCATCCATCCATCCATCCATCCATCCATCCATCCATCCATCATCCATCATCCATCCATCCATCATCCATCCATAGTCCATCATCCATCATCCATCATCCATCATCCATCATCCATCCATCCATCATCCATCATCCATCCATAATCTATCATCCATCCATCATCCATCCATCCATCATCCATCATCCATTCATCCATCATCCATCATCCATCATCCATCATCCATCATCCATCATCCATCATCCATCATCCATCATCCATCCATCATCCATCATCCATCATCCATCATCCATCATCCATCCATAATCTATCATCCATCATCCATCCATCCATCCATCCATCATCCATCATCCATTCATCCATCATCCATCATCCATCATCCATCATCCATCATCCATCATCCATCATCCATCCATCATCCATCATCCATCATCCATCCATCCATCATCCATCATCCATCCATCCATCATCCATCATCCATCATCCATCATCCATCATCCATCCATCCATCCATCATCCATCCATCATCCATCCATCATCCATCCATTATCATCCATCATCCATCATCCATCCATCATCATCCATCATCCATCATCCATCCATCATCCATCCATCATCCATCCATCATCCATCCATCATCCATCCATCATCCATCCATCATCCATCCATTATCATCCATCATCCATCATCCATCCATCATCCATCCATCATCCATCCATCATCCATCCATCATCCATCCATCATCCATGGACAACAACAATATAAACCAGGTGACAAACAGGTTCAGACATTTAAAAACATGGAGATAAATGAACCAGAGAGCTGTAGTGATCAACCCATCAGCTGTCCAACATTAAACTCATCTCCAACTATTTTGATCACTTTGAGTCGAACCTCTGTGGTTTAATCTTCTTCAGGGTGAACGTTTCCTGGTTTCTTTCCTCCTCTGAAGATCTGCGACTAAACCAGACATTAGAGGAAACTCTGAGCTCAAACTGAGATTTATAAGTAAAAGCCGACCAGTCCTGATGCACAAAGACCTCATCCAGCGATAAAGACCACGGTAACATGAAGCTCCTCAGACCTCTATGGAGAGTAAACATCTCTCTGTTGACCTCCACAATGAACACAACCTCCAACCAGGACCTTCACTGCTCCTCTTCAGGAACCCGCCCTCCCTGTTCTTTGTCAGCTGCATAATAACTCCATTGAGAGGCCTGAATGAGGAGCAGCACAAAGCCCAGCACAATGAGCCGTTTGTGTCCTGCTCCCAGCGCAGAGGGCTCACAGGTGTGGTCGGACAGGTGGATCCACCTCCACAGAGGAGCAGCGCGATTGGACGGCTCCCACAGGAAACCGTGGAACAAACAGAACCAGTGTAGAATAAAAATCTAACAGAGAATCTATTCAAAGACGATCCATGACATGAAAAGTACGTTTTTTAAATGTTTAAGGAACTAAAGCTAGAGTTCCATGTGTCTGCAGAACCTTCACCGTCCAGATGTTTCATCTGTTGGTGTCATTTCAGAAATAAACCTCTAATTTGCTGTTTGCTGTTTTCAAGATTTAAATATCTTGTCTTCAAATAAACAACCGCAGTTAAAAAAAAACATGAGGCAAAACTTTGCTTTTAATTTCCTAAAAGCTACTAAATGAGCAAAAACACACAAAAAGCCAAAAACTACTGAAGGAAATCTAATTTATCAAATGTCTGTCCGAGTTGTTGTAACTAAGAGCATAAAACATAAAAGTTCCTTTTACATAACGAGGAAATAAAAGCTTGTGTTGATGCTGCCGATCATCAAATAATTAAAACTAGTTTTATTGTCGAGGGAAACCTGACTGCTGGATCTTAACGCCGTTGGTTGATGGAATAATTTCATTAAAAGAGCAGGTTGGAATATTTTTACAGGAAGTCTCTCCTGACTTCAGCTGCAGCTTCTGAACTCCTCCAGGATCCTGTCCAGCAGATTCCTCAGGTCTAAATAAACCCGACGGCTCTGAGCGGGAGGAGAACCTTCAACCAGACCGGCGCTGAAATCCTCCAAACCTCCCAGAAGCATGAAGCAGCTCTGAGGCTTCTCCTTCCTCTGGACTCACTGAGCTGTGAAGCAACACGATCACCTTCCTCACTTCCATCATCATCACCAGAGTCGACACCGAGGTTTGATCTTAGACCAGTTAATCCAGATTAACGCTGGGTCACTTCTGGTTCTGGGACCTCACACAGATGGAAATCCTGTTAATACAAGCGCTTAGTTCAGCCATGAAACTGGAGTTTGACTCATATTTAAGTGGAGGAGCTCTCAGTTTCCTGCTTCTGTAGGTCGACGCTTCACCGCAGAACGAATTATTATAGTGGAGATCCTCGTGGTTCCAGTCGTAGCATCTGGACTTGGTTGAGTTCATCGAAGACGTTTCACCTCTCGTCCAAGACAGTGAACTCAACCAAGTCCAGATGTTGGTGTTCATTGGGGTCTAGATGTTGGTGTTCATAGAGGTCTAGATGTTGGTGTTCATAGAGGTCTAGATGTTGGTGTTCATAGGGTCTAGATGTTGGTGTTCATAGGGTCTAGATGTTGGTGTTCATAGGGGTCTAGATGTTGGTGTTCATAGGGTCTAGATGTTGGTGTTCATAGAGGTCTAGATGTTGGTGTTCATAGGGGTCTAGATGTTGGTGTTCATAGAGGTCTAGATGTTGGTGTTCATAGGGGTCTAGATGTTGGTGTTCATAGGGTCTAGATGTTGGTGTTCATAGAGGTCTAGATGTTGGTGTTCATAGGGTGTAGATGTTGGTGTTCATAGGGGTCTAGATGTTGGTGTTCATAGAGGTCTAGATGTTGGTGTTCATAGGGGTCTAGATGTTGGTGTTCATAGGGGTCTAGATGTTGGTGTTCATGGGGTCTAGATGTTGGTGTTCATGGGGTCTAGATGTTGGTGTTCATAGGGGTCTAGATGTTGGTGTTCATGGGGTCTAGATGTTGGCGTTCATGGGGTCTAGATGTTGGTGTTCATAGGGGTCTAGATGTTGGTGTTCATAGGGTCTAGATGTTGGTGTTCATAGGGTCTAGATGTTGGTGTTCATATAGATGTTGGTGTCTCAAGATGTTGGTGTTCATAGAGGTCTAGATGTTGGTGTTCATAGGGTCTAGATGTTGGTGTTCATAGGGATCAAGATGTTGGTGTTCATAGAGGTCTAGATGTTGGTGTTCATAGGGGTCTAGATGTTGGTGTTCATAGGGGTCTAGATGTTGGTGTTCATAGGGGTCTAGATGTTGGTGTTCATAGGGTCTAGATGTTGGTGTTCATAGGGGTCTAGATTTTGGTGTTCATAGGGTCTAAATGTTGGTGTTCATAGGGGTCTAGATGTTGGTGTTCATAGGGGTCTAGATGTTGGTGTTCATAGGGTCTAGATGTTGGTGTTCATAGGGTCTAGATGTTGGTGTTCATAGGAGTCTAGATGTTGGTGTTCATAGGGGTCTAGATGTTGGTGTTCATAGGGTCTAGATGTTGGTGTTCATAGGGTCTAGATGTTGGTGTTCATAGGGGTCTAGATGTTGGTGTTCATAGGGTCTAGATGTTGGTGTTCATAGGGTCTAGATGTTGGTGTTCATAGGGTCTAGATGTTGGTGTTCATAGGGTCTAGATGTTGGTGTTCATAGGGGTCTAGTTGATGTAAGGTCTTTCAGGAAGCATTTAAGGTCTTTAAGGAGCTTCTTGAGGTCTTTCAGGAGGAGTTTAGTCTCTCAGAAGATTTTCAAGGTCTTTCATGGGGTTTTCAAGGACTTTCTCGAAGACGTTTCACCTTTTGTCCAAGAAGCTTGAAGCCTCGTCCTCGTCTCTTGGACAAGAGGTGAAACATCTTCGAGAAACTTAAGCAAGCCCAGATGCTACAACTGAACTGAGAATCTTCACAGACATGCTGATGTAAACCTTTTCCAGTTCAGCTGCTGAATGATCAACTTTCCTCATCAGTGAACTGTCAGTTTGTCAGAGTAGAAGAGCTTCTAGAGGTTTACACAGAGTCACACCTTAGAGTCAGGTCTAAACACCTCCACTAGTCCGTCTGTCAGGACGTAGAGCAGCTCTGTTTGGTTGGAGTCGGTCTCCAGAGTGGCTGCAGCAGCTCAGTCGGCTGTTACACAACAGACTGTAAAGCAGCTGACCGCTGTCCAAAAATGGTGATTCTCCACCGCAGATCAGACCCAGGCCTTAAATACTGAAGCACACTTGGCACAATAATGCATGAGTCCAAAGATAGCCCTGCAGCGCTGCCTCGCAGTCCCTCGCATTTCACTGGAGGGGAAAAGGAGGGAAGTTCTGGCTAGTTTGGATCCTGTAATCACACAGAAAGACGAACGTGAATCCAGCAGAAAGGTTTGTGAGCCGGTCGAGTCCAGCAGCAGGTGAACAGCTCATGTGAGATGATTTAGCTCCATGAAGCTCCCTGCAGGCGCTCACACATCAGTCACAGCAGCAGTAATTAAAACTGGGGATGTGAGCCGGGTTCTGGCTGCTCTGGGTCACAGAGGAACCAGCTCATTAGGAAACACTGGTGTACATGATTCCTGAAACAGCTCCACGCTCAGCCTCCTGCATCCTGCTCATCTGGCTTTAGAACAAGGCTCAGTGATTTGTCTGCTGCAGCGTCTTGTCTGTATGAACTTTGTCAGCTGGAAATGGACACCCTGAACTCTGGAGAGCACGACTGAAGGTTTGAAATCAGGCTTCGAAGGGAACGGAAGAATTCACGTTGACCAGAACCAGGACTTTAGTCAGTTTAAAGAGTTCTGCAGCAGCGTAACGTTCAAGTGCTGCAGGTCTGGACTTATTTTCTCTGTTTAGGTCTGGAGAGCAGGAATGTCGAGTCTAAACCCAGAGTTTCAATGTCGTTAAGATGGCTCTGTTTTAACCTGATAGATCTCCATGGTAACCAATGCTGCACAACTAAATCTCCATGGTAACTGATGCTGCACAACTAAATCACCACGGTAACTGATGCTGCACAGCTAACCTGCTCAGGACGAGGTTCTGTTCAGAGTTTGAGATTTAAATCCGCTGTATGAACCTCCATGTGTTCAGCCGGTGATGCAGAAAACGCATAAATCTGGTTTCATGTTTGGCTCCATTCAGTTTACTCTGCTGCAGCTGATAGAACACAGATTATTTGTTGGTATTTATCACAGTGAATATTAAACCAACAACAAAAACTAGACTGACCTCACGTCTCCTTCATTCTGGGACAGTTTCAAACCTGAAAGTTGATGTTTAAATGAATTAAATTTAAAGTTTCAGAGCCCTGATGTTCAGCTGTTAGTTAGAAGTAATGTAATATACCAACTTAGAGCGTCAACAGTTTCCTAGCGGCGCTTCTCTGAGCAGGTTTTACTGTAATAAATGTTTACATTCCTCACAGTCCTCCACTACAACAACCCGTTAATCTGACTGAAGCCGGCGACACGTCATTGGTCTGTTTAGTGCAGAAGAAGTCACGTGACGCAATGAACGCCTCCCTTTTATGGAGCGCTCAGAGTCTGACGAAGAAAACCACCGTCATCCCTGATTAGAACCAGCTAACACAAACAAAGCCTGGATATGTTGAACCTGGATGCTGGTTCAGCTCCCAGCTCACTGTGACCACGAAACAACACGCCGTACGTCAGGTAGTCAGAGGTCGACTTCTACAAACCGAACTGACACGAACAGAGCCGTTAGAGCCGTTAAAGAACAAACAGTGTGAAGGTTTCAGCTCCGTGGAAATGCAGCCAAGTCCACAAACACACAGCGATGAGCTCACCGACCGACAACTGCTGCTTCCTGCAGAGCGACACATGGCCGAGAGCAGAGAGACGAGCGAGTCAGCAGAGTGTCGCCTCTCGGTGTGACGGCGAAAATGACCGACTGAAACTGGAGAGACTGGAGAGACTGGAGAGACTGGAGAGACTGGAGAGACTGGTCGAATGAACCAGAAACGGAAACACCAAACTGGTTCAGGGTCACTCAGAGCAAAACACGACCAAACCGACGGACGGAGGAAGCTTCTCTGGTTCCTTAAAGGAGCGGTCTGCAACCTCTATGACACCACGGACCGGTTTCAACCAAGACTGTGTTCTATCGAGAGCAATGACCCGTCCATAGATCACTGTCTTGATTGAAACCGGCCGTGGTGTCACAAAGGTTGCAGACCACCTCCCACTGAAGAGGCTCTTTATTTTCTGAAGAGCTCTTCTTAGACTTCATGCGATTCTTTGTGGAATCATCAGCATCAAACCAGATTCTGGAGGAATCATCGGGTTGACAAAACATCAGAAATGTTCTACAAACCCAAAGCTGCTGTCCAGGAACTCGTTCTTCTGTCTGACCAAGATAAGAAGGTTAGCACCAACAAAGACTAAACACCTTTATTTTTTTTATTGAGCTTTTTATTTTGACTTTACCTTTATTTGTCTTCTTGCTGTTTTAGTTCATTTGTGTGCACTTATCTGCATTTCTTCAGGTTAATCCTTTTCTTAAACTAAACAAATGAAGCCTCGTCTTCATTAAATAATAAAACTAGTCGACTAAAACGTCCTCAGTGGAACCACGGAGTCCGTTTTCCTTCACACCACACTGAGTCTTCTGCTGGCCTCTTTGGAAACAGTGATCGTGCTGCTTTCTGTCGTCAGGTCTTGGCTGTGAGAGAACAGAACCCTGAGTCACGTGTCTGAGGCTCTGCCAGAACCGGAACACGGCCAGAACCCCGGGGCTGCAGGCTGAACCCGGAACAGTCAGGAGTCCGGCTGAATCATCGTCGGCCGCTTGTTTCTGTTTGAGATCACAGCTTGGCTCCATCAGTTCACCAACATGTGCTGTGATCGGCGGTCTGTCGCTGCTGCACGGCGCCAAGCTGGTGGGTCAGAGTGTCACTGGGACGGAACCAGAAGAACCAGAAGAACCAGTGGGACTTCCAAAGGGTGTGTAGGTCTTGTTTGTTTCATGCATTCAGACAGTTTTAGGCGACCGACGGCTGAAACTCTTAAAGTCTTGGACTGACATGAAGCTCTGCTGACTGATCTGGTTGATTAATAAAAACACTCAGGTGATTTTTTAGTGTGTTCCAGCCAAATTAATCCACACACAGAGTTCTGTTCACGAAAAAGGCTGCAAAATAGCGAGACACAACCTAAACCTGCACTCCCTCTACCAGCCAGCAGGGGGCGACTCCTCTACGAATCAGATGGATGTGTTCCCTGAATAAACACGGTCCTGGTGGGTTTATGGTCTCAACGGCTACTTTAAAGTCTCCTGTCACACAGCAGGATGTTGGTTTAGTAAAATACGGCCCCATTCAGAGGAAAACAGACGATAAAGCAGGTCTGTTTTAATCTTCTTGTGTTTGACAGGCTGCCACACCGCTAGTCCTCAGTAAGGTGTAACAGCTACGACGGTCCACAGAACAAAAGCATGACAGTGAACATATGATCTAACTAAAACTGTGGAACATTGATGTGTTTGTTTTTTTTGGCCTGTACCTGCAGCACTCGAATGCTTCCTTTGCTTTGCACATATAGAGCAGATCGAGAGTCGACATGAGGACGGCTGGTGGAGTCGCTGGTAGCAGGACGCTCACTGAGGAGGCCGAATGGAGCCACTGTCAGTGTTTTCAATGTGTTTTCAGTTTCTGTTTACGCTACAAAACTGCTGGGACTCTGAAAAAGATCGTGATTTGAGTAAAAACTGGAGAAGTAACGTTTGAACAACTCTTTTAACCGATAGTCAGCAGCGCTATCAATCAATAATCGATTAACTGTTAAAACAAAGTACAGGAAACATTATTCCACATACGGCTGCAGGGCAGCGTATCTGCTAAACTCTGGCTCATATTAAAAAACAAACACTGGTCCGACGTCATTAACCTTCACAGGAGTCTTTGTCATGGTGCCCGCTGCCAGCTAAACTCCCACAATGCTCTCTGCTTGACAACATAAACTTCCTCTAGTCCAAATGTACAGTAAAAGACTTGTTGTCAAATTTGTTTTCATTTTGTTCCGAGTTTTCATCATTTATATCTTGTTTGTGTCGCTTTGTTGTTTTATTTGGTCTAAAAACACTCCTGTGGACGTAAATCATTAACCATGTGAGTCGGAGGTCATTAACCACCACAGAAGTCTGTGTCATGGTGCCCGTTACCAGCTAAACTCCCACAATGCTCTCTGCTGTAGTCTGAGTGATGCCTCCTCTGGTCTCTACAGTATTAAACAGGAAGAGGCTCCACCTGGTGGAACAACCAGGAACTACAGCTGATCTACATTCACTGACATGCACGACCTTCTCCTCTATGTCTTATTGGTTAACATATTAACAGATCAGTATTTACAGAACAACCAGTGCAGTATCAGTATTTCTGCTAATGGAATATTCTGTGTAATAACCTTGTTTTTCAGTATATAGACACGTGCACTTCTCTTATTTTCCACATCCACATGTGGAAGAATCAGTGGTTCTGAGTGTTTTTACTTGTGTTTATTTTCTCCTGATGTTTCCTTCTCGTTCCTTCACTCTCCCCCTTTCAACGTCTTATCATAAACTACATTCATTCAAACAGTCAGGTCATAAACTTGATCACACAGATGATAGAAACCGTCTCTTCAGCTCCTCACTCCGTGTCAGGCGGTTAGTTACCCAGTTAACCCGGCCCGGTTAAAGAGTGTTTGAGGTGTCTGTAGAGCACTCGGACACACAGGGCTGTGTTAAAGTGCTGAGTTGTGTGTGCTGATATCAGAGGGGAGGAATGCCTCGGCCACGTGGGAGCCCAGTGTCACCCTCACACTTCTATTAATACCACGGCGTTTATCCTCCCGCTGGCTGTTCACACATGCCTGCTCCTGGATTCGACACCTGGAGACTCCAAACTCCAACCTCTGGATCCTCTGAGGGCCACGACCTCTGTGCCCGAGCCGCTGAGCAGAGCATCGAACCTGCAGCCGCCAGAGTCCGAACACACTCTGCATGGACGGCTGCGTAGAACCAAGCAGCTGGAAATGCGTGAGGATTCTTTTCCTCGTGACCGACCGACAACTGCAATGTCACCACAGACCGTAGAGCAGCGATGTGATCCGATTCACCTCTGCTCAGACTGCAAAGTCACACTGAGAGAAGCTGTCTTTAGGAAACTCTACAGCTCAGAACAGATATAACTGCATGTGGACGAGTGAAAGAAGAAGGGACACATGAGAAGTAAGAAGAAAGAGAAAGTAGGAGGAGGTTTGAGCACAAGAAGGAGGACAAACCAGAAGCAATAAGCAGCTCAGGCTCCACAAAACGACGTTCTTATACAACTAGACTGAAATATTACTGGACAAATGGTGTTTTTACTGAACCTAACCCGATTCAGACATGTAAAACCAGCAGCCAGAGTGAGATATTTGACTAAACTGAAGCAGAAAGTGACTCAAAACCAAAAGTAAAAGACAGAAAATGGATCGATGGTCCCTCAAACCTCCGTCTTCTAGTGACTGTATTAGAAAGTACTTTAAAAACAGAGTGAACCCAGTCTCTAGATGATCCTTAAAATGATCCTTTCATTGTCTACAACTGTTCTGACCAACCTCCTACCAACATGCTGATAGGAGCCTTAAAGTTTACCCAGAATGCACTTGTTAAAGTTTCCTCTGGTGGATGATCAGAAACCAGAAGAAGGTTCTTTGGTCTGATGAGACTGAAATGGAACTTTGTGTCCATCAGACTAGACGCTGTGATTGACAGACATAAAACATCACCACAAACACAGTGAAGCACGTTGGTGGCAGCATCATGATGTGAAGCACGGTGGTGGCAGCATCATGATGTGGTAAAGGGTACCAGTGATTGTTTCTCTGACTCTACTGATCTGGGTCCAGGTTCTACCAGAACTCCAGTGTGTTGTTCCTCCTACATGTCATGTGTCTATCTGCTGGACTGATGAGGTTCTGATCCATGTGGACCCCCCTCTATGGACTTCAAAGGATCTTTAATAAAGTGACTGCAGATACAGAACCAGCGTCTGTGTTCAGGTGAACTCCTCTGTCCTCTACAGGTGAACCAGGTGACCCTGCACCATCACGGCTCCCTACCAACAGCCTCCTCAGGGACCAACGTCTGTCTGATTAGGCTGCTTCGGCCGTCAGTCTCCCACAAACCCAGTGACATTTGCAGAGCTGAGCGGTGGAGGGTTGAGAGGAGGTTAATCAGCAGCTCATTAATTAATAACAGCGATAATTAGCTGAGTGTGAGGCTGTGTGCTGCAGAAGGAGAGCTGCAATTAGTCCTAATGTGTGAAGCAGAGTTCATAAAGGCAGCAGAGCGGCTGGTTTAGATGCATGAGGCTCCTCCTCCTCCGCTCCAAGCAGTTTATTTAGCCTGTTTCCCTTTAATCTAGTAAATAATCCGACACTCTAACTTTGCTCTGCAGCCTCTAAAGCACCTGATTCCTACATGAACTAGTTTTCAGTCTGAGCAGAGCTGAACAGCCCAACCCTGAACCTGGAGCCCCATGTTGGTAACCAGCTAATGGATCCGGGGCAAAGTGAGTCCGACCCAGAGAGACGCATCAAACACATGACAGGGAAACAAGCTTAAAGTGAACCAGTCATCCTTTAACCTGCTGAACTCCACAACAGGTTTGACATTCATGTTACTTTAAAATAAATCACCAAAATGATCAGAGCAAGAAGCCACAGGAGCAGAAAGAGTCATTAGAATTACACGTTTCTGACAGTCTTCAGGCTAAAGACCAAGATATGTCACCAAAACTCTTTATTCTACACGCCTCATTGAAAAGTTCAACAAATCCAGGTTTACTGAGTCATTAGAACCAACAAATCCAGGATTAACTGAGTCATTACAGACCACAAATCCAGGATTAACTGAGTCATTAGAAACCAACAAATCCAGGATTAACTGAGTCATTAGAAACCAACAAATCCAGGATTAACTGAGTCATTAGAACCAACAAATCCAGGATTAACTGAGTCATTAGAAACCAACAAATCCAGGATTAACTGAGTCATTAGAACCAACAAGTTCAGGATTAACTGAGTCATTAGAAACCAGCAAATCCAGGATTAACTGAGTCATTAGAACCAACAAATCCAGGATTAACTGAGTCATTAGACACCAACAAATCCAGGATTAACTGAGTCATTAGAACCAACAAATCCAGGATTAACTGAGTCATTAGAAACCAACAAATCCAGGATTAACTGAGTCATTAGAAACCAACAAATCCAGGATTAACTGAGTCATTAGAAACCAACAAATCCAGGATTAACTGAGTCATTAGAACCAACAAATCCAGGATTAACTGAGTCATTAGAACCAACAAATCCAGGATTAACTGAGTCATTAGAACCAACAAATCCAGGATTAACTGAGTCATTAGAACCAACAAATCCAGGATTAACTGAGTCATTAGAAACCAACAAATCCAGGATTAACTGAGTCATTAGAAACCAACAAATCCAGGATTAACTGAGTCATTAGAAACCAACAAATCCAGGATTAACTGAGTCATTAGAACCAACAAATTCAGGATTAACTGAGTCATTAGAAACCAATAAATCCAGGATTAACTGAGTCATTAGACACCAACAAATCCAGGATTAACTGAGTCATTAGAACCAACAAATCCAGGATTAACTGAGTCATTAGAAACCAACAAATCAGGATTAACTGAGTCATTAGAAACCAACAAATCCAGGATTAACTGAGTCATTAGAAACCAACAAATTCAGGATTAACTGAGTCATTAGAACCAACAAATCCAGGATTAACTGAGTCATTAGACACCAACAAATCCAGGATTAACTGAGTCATTAGAACCAATAAATTAAAGACTGACTAAATTGAAACAAACTGTCTCTAATTTAATGATCTATTAAGCCCCATGTACTGATTAAGAACCAAGAATCCACCTGTTGATTAAAACCATGATTTCAGAGTCACCAGGCCCCAAAGTGACTCAGAAGAAACCGACTGTTCAAGCAGAAACCAGGAACCCAGGATCTGTTCACGACAAACCAGCAGTCTGGTGATCAGCTGTCACTTTAACCAGCCGCAAACACCAGAACCGAGTCTTCAGACGCCGAAAGGAACCAGGTCAGAGTTAGAAGTGATTGAAAGACGTCTGCTGAGAGCCTCCAGTCAACACAGAGTCTCTACTTCAGCACCGATCGGAGCAGGAAACAGAATAAAACACTCAACATCAGCTTCCTGTCAGGTTGGAATGAACCAGCCTCCCACAAGTTTCCCCCAAAACCCAACAGAAACAGCTTTAGCTTGTTCTCTTACCTTTAGAGTCCGGACCACAGGAGGAGGATCCACCAGAACAGCACCGGAAAAACAGAGAGAAGGTCCGTTAGAATCACAGTAGAGACGAACACTGGCTTCATAGTCCAGAGAACAACGAGTCACAGTGAGGAAGAACCAGTTCCTCAGAGCTCCACGTCTGCTTTCGATTTATCTCAGAGCTAGGTGACATTAGCAAGCAGAGAGCATTGTGGGAGTTTAGCTAGCAACAGGCACCATGACAAAGACTAATGTGGGGGTTAATGACCTCCAACCAGAGCCCATGTGTTAAAGACAAACTGGCATCTACCAGGACAGAGTTCATACTGAAGAATGACTGATGTAAAGGAGTCAGAGTCCCTCTGAAGTCCAGCGTTGGTGGTTCAAAGGAACTAGTCGGCTCAGAAGACTGAAATCTGCATCTCTTAACATCCACCGAGTCACAGTCTAGATAAACATCTCGTCCTGACTGTTTACCATCATTTAGATTGAAATGTTCATTCTGAAGAGTCCCAGTGAGGCCGTGTGCTACCAGGTCACAGTGATCCAAGGAACTCCTGTAAAAACCAACTGCATGCTTCAAGAACCTGGAAGTCCAACTGCTTGTTACTGAAGGTCTTAGGATCACCACTGAGTTATCAGCACCATGAACTCAACAAGAACACCCCACAAGGTCAGAATAAACCAAAACACAGCACCTAAAATGCAGCATGTGATGATCAATGGACCATCTGGAACCATCAAAAACACGTCTGTGAAGTTCCTCAGTCATCAAGAGCTGAAAGTCTTCTAGGAACTCAAGCCAGTCCAGATGCTACGATTGAAGCTACGAGGACATCAAAAACACATTCATGCAACACGAAGCGACTTTAATAAACTTTAACTACACCTGTTCCTGTTTAACTCGACCTGACAAACACTGAATGCTGCAAACGGATCAATGAGACTAAATGTTCTGTAACAGCCAGAAGCCTCATTGAGCAGTTAAACCATGAACATACAGAGAACTTTCCAACCCCACAGTGGATCCCGTCTGTTAGACGATGATGAGTCAAACGGAGGTAGAAGTCAGGGTTCGTCTGGTCTAGAAGAAAAGACCCGACTGTCACACCTGGATGTGAAACTGATCGTCAGCTCGACCAGAAACTCTGGAGGGAAACATCCAAACAGCAGACGTCGACCCTCGGCCCCGCCCCCGCCATCGAACCGCCCGCTGTGATTGGTCTAATTACCCTGATTTAGAAGGTCAACGATGCTGTCGACCTATCAGAGCCCTCGACCCTCCTCCTCCAGAGCTGATCCTCTTAAACGTGTTGGAGTGTCTGAATCACTGAAGCCTTCAGTCTGGTGGGTTTACTTTATGTATTCACTGATCCCAGGCTGGTTCCTACCGTTTACTGATATTAGCTTTTATTGGAGCCAGTGAGGGATTTAACGTCACGTTCTTCTACAACATCAGCTCCAGAAGACCGTCGATGTTTGAGGGATCTACTGTCGGCTTCCAGAAACTAGAAAAAATGAGCTCATGGTGAGGAAAGATGAGCCCAGTGTGGGGAAAAATAAGCCCACAGTGAGTTAAAATGAGTCTACAGTGGGGAAAATGAGCCCTCAGTGAGTAAAAATGAGCTCAAGGTGAGGAAAGATGAGCCCACAGTGGGGGATAATGAGGCCACAGTGAGTTAAAATGAGCCCACAATGAGTAAAAATGAGTCTACAGTGAGCAAAAATGAGTCTACAGTGGGAAAAAGGAGCCTACAGTGAGTAAAAATGAACTTAGAGTGAAGAAAAATGAGCTTGTAGTGAGTATAAATGAGTTTAGGGTGAGGAAAAATGAGGCCACAGTGAGTAAAAATGAGCTCATGGCGTGTAAAAATGAGCCCACAGTGGGGAAAAATGAGCCCACAGTGAGTAAAAATTAGGCCACAGTGGGGAAAATGAGCCTACAGTGGCGAGAAATTAACCACAGTGAGTAAAAAAAAGAGCCTGTAGTGGAGAAAATGAGTCGACAGTGAGTAAAAATGAGGTTGTAGTGAGTAAAAATAAGTCTGCACTAGGGAAAATTAGTCTACAGTGAGTAAAAATGAGCCCACAATGAGGAAAAATAAGCCTACAGTGATTAAAAAGGAACTTAGAGTGAAGAAAAAGGAGCTAGTGAGTCAAAATGAGCCCACAGTGGGGAAAAATGTGACAGGAGCACATAAACACCCAGAACCTGCTGCTTGGAGTCCAGAGAGCTGAATGTAAACTATAAAACCCAGAGATGAAGGGTTCAGAGGAATCCAAGCAGCTCTGCAGGTCTCTGGACGCCCCCCATCAGGGTTTGGACTCTGCTGACTGATCACCTCCAGACAAACGACCAGTCCAGGAGATTCATCAGACAGAGGCCTGAGCGGTTCTGGTAAACGGTCTGGCGCTGGTCCAGGACGAGCAGCGATCAGAGAATCTCCTCTAATTGCTAAATCGAATCAAGAACTAATGAAGCGCATTGAGCAGGTTAAGGAGCTTCAGTCAGAGTCTGAACGTCCTTCTGCTGAACCGCCTTCATTACAGCCTGAATTTACTCACTGAGAGACACGAAGACGAGCCAGACTAGGACAAGACTAAGACCAGGACCAGGAGCCTCAGCTGAAGACATCAGGAACAAACCTCTACTCTCAGTCTACTCCTAGAAACCAACCTGAACATCTTCCTCACCAAAACACTCCAAGGATGATCTGATCCAAGACTGCAAGGTGGAGGAAACAAAACTTCCTGGTCTGGATACAACTTCTAAGTTTCAAGCTTTATTTTGAAGGGTTGGATTGACATCAACTTAATACCGTTTCTGATTTAAAGTCAAATGTCTGCGTTAAAATCACCTGAAGCACAAACACACCATCCCCACAGTGAAGCACCAGCAGCATCATGGTGTCCAACTTTGTCATGATGCTGCCACCACCGTGCTTCACGTCATGATGCTGCCACCACCGTGCTTCACGTCATGATGCTGCCACCACCGTGCTTCACGTCATGATGCTGCCACCACCATGCTTCACGTCATGATGCTGCCACCACCGTGCTTCACGTCATGATGCTGCCACCACCGTGCTTCACGTCATGATGCTGCCACCACCGTGCTTCACACCATGATGCTGCCACCACCGTGCTTCACGTCATGATGCTGCCACCACCGTGCTTCACGTCATGATGCTGCCACCACCGTGCTTCACATCATGATGCTGCCACCACCGTGCTTCACGTCATGATGCTGCCACCACCGTGCTTCACGTCATGATGCTGCCACCACCGTGCTTCACGTCATGATGCTGCCACCACCGTGCTTCACGTCATGATGCTGCCACCACCGTGCTTCACGTCATGATGCTGCCACCACCACCTGCTTCACATCATGATGCTGCCACCACCGTGCTTCACACCATGATGCTGCCACCACCGTGCTTCACACCATGATGCTGCCACCCGTGCTTGTCATGATGCTGCCACCACCGTGCTTCACGTCATGATGCTGCCACCACCGTGCTTCACGTCATGATGCTGCCACCACCGTGCTTCACCATGATGCTGCCACCACCGTGCTTCACGTCATGATGCTGCCACCACCGTGCTTCACGTCATGATGCTGCCACCACCGTGCTTCACGTCATGATGCTGCCACCACCATGCTTCACACGTCATGATGCTGCCACCACCGTGCTTCACTGTGGGGATGGTGTGTTGGTAACGATGTTTTATGTCTGACAATCAAAGGAGCCTTTAGACGATGAGTGAAAATGAGCCAATGGTGAATGAAAACTAGACAACAGTGAGGAAAAATATGACAGAGGCAAAATAACAGCATCAAACTGCTTCAGAGGTGCCATGAGAAAGTGTAGAACGAGAACTCGCAGAGTAAATGTGTTGACGTTTTTCGATTGCCGACATTTAGAAAAACAAAAGCCAACACTTGACTCCTGACGGCCGACTAGTTTTACCCACTGTTCAGAGCCACACTGAAGCTCACAGCTGGAAGCGGCTCAACAGCCGAACACAGGAAGACGACCAGAAGCACCGACGCACAAATATCTGGGTTAAATACAGGACAGGCTCTGTTCAAACACACACACACACAAACACACACACACACACAAACACACAAACACACACACACACACACACACACACACACACACACACACACACACGCTGGCCTTCGTGCACAGCTGAGGTCCGGCTGCTGCTCACAGGACTGGAATGTGGCTCAGAGATATGCGTCCCTGAACTCGTATCCTTGTGAGGACCGGTTTGTGTTTCGGCCTGACGTTTGTGGAAAGTCTGAGCGCTCTGGCTTCTCTTTCTGCTGTAGAACTCTGACTGAGACGTTTCAGGTAAAATACAGGTTCAGGTGAGGAGACGCAGAGTGTTAAAGGAGGTCCTCACAAGGACAGAAAGACAACGCGTGTGTGTCTGTTTGGCAGAGTCGGTTGTAAAGCTGTGGACCAGCAGACGAACAGGAGACGCCTGTGTGTGTGATTCTCAGTGCAGCAAGTTCACAGTGTGAGAGTGTGTGTGTGTGTGTGTGTGTGTGTGTGTGTGTGTGTGTGAGTGTGTGTGTTCTGCTCAGTACGAAGCAAACAGACGCTCTATTCAGCACTAACTGTTGCTGCTTCTGATCTCATCCAGTTCATTCAACACAAACACACAGAACTCCTTTAATCTCACAATAAACACAAACAGCAGATGTCTATTAGATTTATTTATTTAATTATTTACTTCATGTTTCATCATTTTATTTAATTATTTAATGTCTTAGTACTTTATTTTTTTGCTTATTCACTTAATGTTTTTATTTTATTTATTTACTTATTTATTTAACTGTTTATTATTTTATTTATTTACTGAATGTTTCATTATTTAATTTATTTACTTACTATTTAATGTTTTATTATTTCATTCATTTATTTAATGTTTTATTATTTTACTTATTTATTTATTTACTGGATGTTTTATATTTTATTTACTTATTTTTTTACTATTTTATTTATTTATTTATATTTTCCCTCAGACACTTTGTGACATCCAGTCTGGGTACTGAACTGACAGTTGTAGGTTTTATTTTCATTCTACTTCCATCCAGAGCTTGTCTGAGCTTTGACTCGTCAAAATAAAAGCCCTGGTTGCGTCTCTGAGCAACGTTGCAGCGGCTTTTCAAAATAAATCTCTCCTGCCTTCACCCAGGGAGGACTAACGTCTGGTTCTGGTCCTGAGGCTCCAGAATCCCCTGACATCTGCTGCCATGACCAGCATTAGTCCCAGTCACAAGCATCCTGGAGAGTCCTTGAAGAGCTTCCAGGACTTCATCAGTCATGAGTCACGTGCACGTCACAGCAGCTCCACGTGTTCACACGCTAACTGGCCTCTCAAACACTCAGACAAACATACATGTTGATGCACACAGAACTTCATACTACTAAATGTAGTACTAGAGGTTAATGTAGTACTAGAGGGTAAATGTAGTATTAGAGGGTAAATGTAGTACTAGAGGGTAGATGTAGTACTAGAGGGTAAATGTAGTACTAGAGGGTAAATGTAGTACTAGAGGGTAGATGTAGTACTAGAGGGTAAATGTAGTACTAGAGGGTAAATGTAGTACTAGAGGGTAAATGTAGTACTAGAGGGTAGATGTAGTACTAGAGGGTAAATGTAGTACTAGAGGGTAAATGTAGTACTAGAGGGTAGATGTAGTACTAGAGGGTAAATGTAGTATTAGAATGTAGTACAAGAGGGTAAATGTAGTACTAGAGGGTAAATGTAGTACTAGAGGGTAAATGTAGTACTAGAGGGTAAATGTAGTACTAGAGGGTAAATGTAGTACTAGAGGGTAAATGTAGTACTAGAGGGTAGATGTAGTACTAGAGGGTAAATGTAGTATTAGAGGGTAAATGTAGTACAAGAGGGTAAATGTAGTACTAGAGGGTAAATGTAGTACTAGAGGGTAAATGTAGTACTACAGGGTAAATGTAGTACTAGAGGGTAAATGTAGTACTAGAGGGTAAATGTAGTATTAGAGGGTAAATGTAGTATTAGAGGGTAAATGTAGTACTAGAGGGTAAATGTAGTACTAGAGGGTAAATGTAGTACTGCAGGGTAAATGTAGTCCTAGAGGGTAAATGTAGTACTAGAGGGTAAATGTAGTATTAGAGGGTAAATGTAGTACTACAGGGTAAATGTAGTATTAGAGGGTAAATGTAGTATTAGAGGGTAAATGTAGTACTAGAGGGTAAATGTAGTATTAGAGGGTAAATGTAGTACTAGAGGGTAAATGTAGTACTAGAGGGTAAATGTAGTCCTAGAGGGTAAATGTAGTACTAGAGGGTAAATGTAGTATTAGAGGGTAAATGTAGTACTAGAGGGTAAATGTAGTATTAGAGGGTAAATGTAGTATTAGAGGGTAAATGTAGTATTAGAGGGTAAATGTAGTCCTAGAGGGTAAATGTAGTACTAGAGGGTAAATGTAGTACTAGAGGGTAAATGTAGTACTACAGGGTAAATGTAGTCCTAGAGGGTAAATGTAGTACTAGAGGGTAAATGTAGTATTAGAGGGTAAATGTAGTACTAGAGGGTAAATGTAGTATTAGAGGGTAAATGTAGTATTAGAGAGTAAATGTAGTATTAGAGGGTAAATGTAGTCCTAGAGGGTAAATGTAGTACTAGAGGGTAAATGTAGTATAGAGGGTAAATGTAGTATTAGAGGGTAAATGTAGTATTAGAGGGTAAATGTAGTACTAGAGGGTAAATGTAGTACTAGAGGTATCATAGTACTACAGGGTAAATGTAGTATTAGAGGGTAAATGTAGTACTAGAGGGTAAATGTAGTACTAGAGGGTAAATGTAGTATTAGAGGGTAAATGTAGTCCTAGAGGGTAAATGTAGTACTAGAGGTAAATGTAGTACTAGAGAGGTAAATGTAGTACTAGAGGGTAGTAGTATCAGGTAAGTGTAATATAAGTATAGAGGGTAAATGTAGTCTAGAGGGTAAATGTAGTACTAGAGGGTAAATGTAGTATTAGTGGGTAAATGTAGTATTAGAGGGTAAATGTAGTATTAGAGGGTAAATGTAGTCCTAGAGGGTAAATGTAGTACTAGAGGGTAAATGTAGTACTAGAGGGTAAATGTAGTACTACAGGGTAAATGTAGTCCTAGAGGGTAAATGTAGTACTAGAGGGTAAATGTAGTATTAGAGGGTAAATGTAGTACTAGAGGGTAAATGTAGTATTAGAGGGTAAATGTAGTATTAGAGAGTAAATGTAGTATTAGAGGGTAAATGTAGTCCTAGAGGGTAAATGTAGTACTAGAGGGTAAATGTAGTACTAGAGGGTAAATGTAGTATTAGAGGGTAAATGTAGTATTAGAGGGTAAATGTAGTACTAGAGGGTAAATGTAGTACTAGAGGGTAAATGTAGTACTAGAGGGTAAATGTAGTATTAGAGGGTAAATGTAGTACTAGAGGGTAAATGTAGTACTAGAGGGTAAATGTAGTATTAGAGGGTAAATGTAGTCCTAGAGGGTAAATGTAGTACTAGAGGGTAAATGTAGTACTAGAGGGTAAATGTAGTATCAGATGGTAAATGTAGTACTAGAGGGTAAATGTAGTCCTA
>JAMOIN010000617.1:0-23302 GCA_024666655.1 Dascyllus trimaculatus
GTGGACAATCTGGTTGATGGTACGGCAGCTTTATTGCGAACATCACTTGATACTGTTGCCCCTCTGAAAAAGAAGGCAATAAATTATAATAAAATAGCTCCATGGTTTAATGAACAACTGCGCATTTTAAAGCAGAGTTCAAGGAGACTGGAAAGGCAATGGCGTTCTACAAATTCAGAAAAAATTCATCTGGCCTGGAAAGACAGTTTTACTGTATATAAAAAAGCAATTCGTAGAGCAAGAACCGCTTATTATTCATCTTTAATTGAGAAAAACAAAAACAACCCCAGGTTTTTGTTCAGCACTGTAGCCAGGCTGACAAAGAGTCACAGCTCTGTGGAGCCTTGTGTTCCTTTGGATCTCAGTAGTGAAGATTTCATGACCTTCTTCACTAATAAAGTTTTGAATATTAGGCAGAAAATCCTGAACATGTCTTTAGGAGCAGCAGCTCTGGAAGCATCCATAGGACCAGATTTATGCTAGGACTGCTTCTCTGCTGTAAATCTGCCAGAGCTCATATCAATAGTAAACTCCTGTAAACCAGCAACATGTTCACTAGATCCCATCCCCACTAGGTTATTCAAGGATATATTTCCTTTAATTCACAATGCTGTTTTAACTATCATTAACCTTTCTTTACTAACAGGCTATGTACCACAGGCTTTTAAAGTTGCTGTAATAAAGCCACTTCTCAAAAAGCCTATTCTAGATCCAGGTGTTTTAGCCAACTATAGGCCCATATCCAACCTCCCATTTATCTCTAAAGTTCTAGAAAAAGTTGTTGCAAACCAATTATGTGATTATCTGCATATAAATGGTTTGTCTGAAGAATTTCAGTCAGGATTTAGAATCCATCATAGTACAGAGACAGCACTGGTAAAGGTAACCAATGATCTTCTAATAGCCTCAGACAGTGGATTAGTTTCTATACTTGTTCTTTTGGATCTTAGTGCTGCTTTTGATACAGTTGATCACAGCATCTTTTTACAGAGACTGGAACATCTTATTGGGATTAAAGAAACCGCTCTAAAGTGGTTTAAATCATATTTATCAGACAGATTCCAGTTTGTTCATGTTAATGGCGATTCTTCCACCCGCACTAGAGTTAGTTATGGAGTTCCACAGGGTTCTGTATTAGGTCCAATATTATTTACTCTGTACATGCTTCCTCTAGGAAACATTATTAGGAAGCACTGCATAAATTTCCATTGTTATGCAGATGATACCCAGTTATATTTATCTATGAAACCCAATGAAACCAATCAGTTGGTCAAACTCCAAGCATGTCTGAAGGACATAAAGGACTGGATGACCTGTAATTTTCTTCATTTAAATTCTGACAAAACTGAGGTTATTGTATTTGGCCCTAAACACCTCAGAAACACACTATCTAACCAGATAGTTACCCTAGATGGTATTGCCTTAGCCTCCAGTTCTACCGTAAAAAACCTTGGAGTTATTTTTGATCAGGATATGTCCTTCAACTTACATATAAAACAAGTCTGCAGGACAGCATTCTTTCATTTACGTAATATTGTCAAAATCAGAAATATCTTGTCTCAGAGTGATGCTGAGAAACTAGTCCATGCATTTGTAACTTCTAGGCTGGACTATTGCAATTCTTTTTTGTCAGGATGTCCCAGTAACTCTCTTAAAAACCTCCAGCTGATCCAAAATGCTGCAGCCAGAGTTCTGACAGGAACCAGTAAAAGAGATCATATTTCTCCTGTATTAGCTTCTCTTCATTGGCTCCCTGTAAAATCCAGGATAGAATTTAAAATCCTGCTTCTAACATACAAAACTGTTAATGAACAAGCTCCATCATATCTTAAAGACCTTATTGTACCTTATCATCCTAACAGAGCCCTTCGCTCTGAGACTGCAGGTTTACTTGTGGTTCCCAGAGTTTCCAGAAGTAGAATGGGAGGCAGAGCCTTCAGTTATCAGGCTCCTCTCTTGTGGAATCAGCTCCCAGTTTGGGTTCGGGGGGCAGACACCCTCTCTTCTTTTAAGATTAAGCTTAAAACTTTCCTATTTGACAAGTCTTATAGTTAGGGCTGCTCAGGACCACCTGAGCTGTCCCTCAGTTAAGCTGCCATAGGTTTAGACTGCTGAGGGACTCACATGATGCACTGGGCTCCTCTCCTCTCCTCTCCTTTCTGTACTGTCATATATCACCATTACATATGACTAACCTATGTTTCCCCCCCGAGGTTCTGTGTCCTGCTTGTTCTCTCCGTGGATGTGCCTGGATCTGGAGCTCAACACCCCTGATCTGGAGCTCCACGTCCCTGATCTGGAGCTGATCGTCCCTGATCTGGAGCTGATCGTCCCTGATCTGGAGCTCAACGTCCCTGATCTGCAGCCGCTGGCCTCACCACCTCCAACCCCTACCCCAACCTCTCCTACTATCCCTCCCTCCCTCCTCTTCCCCACTCCCAACCCAACCGGTCGAGGCAGATGGCCGCCCTCCCTGAGCCTGGTTCTGTCGGAGGTTTTTTTTCCCCCTTCCCTACCATAGGGGGTTTTTGGTTCCTTCCCACCGTCGCTGACTGCTTGCTCATAGGGAATCCAAAAGCAACCTTGGATTGTTGGGTTTTTCTGTTTCTTTTTCTGTTTCCTGTTCTTTCTTACAATGTTAAGTGCTTTGTGACGACCTGTGTTGTAAATATGCGCTATATAAATAAAACTGAATTGAATTGAATTGAATTGGTGGTGCTCTGTAGCTTTGCACCTATCACCCACTTACACTATATTACCAAAAGTATTTGCTCACCTGCCTTGACTCACATATGAACTTAAGGCCTGGTATCGGGGTGGACGATGCAGTGATCTACCTGTTGCACAGATAACTGTCACATCTGGAGAACACTGGGAACACTGTGAGGGTCATGTTCTTTGACTTCTCCAGTGCTTTCAACACCATCAAACCGTCACTGCTGAGGGTGAAGATGGAAGGAGCTGGAGTGGACCAACACCTGGCTGCATGGACAACAGACTATCTGACCAACAGACCACAGTATGTGAGGCTCCGGCACTATGTGTCTGAAGTGGTGCAGTGCAGCACAGGAGCCCCTCAGGGTACGGTGCTCTCTCCCTTCCTTTTCACCCTTTACACCTTGGACTTCTCATACACCTCCACAAACTGCCATATCCAGAAGTTCTCTGACGATACAGCCATCGTTGGATGTGTATCTGAGGGGAATGAACTGGAATACAGGACGGTCATCAAGGACTTTGTCAGCTGGTGTGAGATAAACCACCTTCAACTGAACGCCAGCAAGACAAAGGAGATGGTGATCGACTTCACGAGAAATACACCACACTTCACTCCGGTGAACATCCAGGGTTTGGACATCGAGGTAGTGGAGTCCTACAAATTCCTGGGTGTTCACCTAAATAACAAACTGGACTGGACTGACAACACCCACGCCCTGTACAAGAAGGGCCAGAGTCGCCTCCACCTGCTGAGGAGACTGAGGTCCTTTGGTGTGTGCAGGGCTCTTCTCGGGACTTTCTATGACTCTGTGGTAGCATCTGCCATCTTCTATGCTGTGGTCTGCTGGAGAGGTGGCTGTACTGACAGGGACAGGAAGAGACTCAGCAAACTGATCAGGAGGGCGAGCTCTGTCCTGGACTGTCCACTGGACTCCATAGAGGAGGTGGGTGAGAGGAGGATGTTGGCCAAGCTGACATCCATCATGAACAACCCCTCTCATCCCTTGCATGACACTGTGGGGTCTCTGAGCAGCTCCTTCAGCAGCAGACTGATACACCCACGGTGTAAGAAGGAACGCTACCGCAGGTTGTTCATTCCAACAGCCATCACACTTTACAACACACAACACTAGCACAACCTGAATGTGTTGTAGCTTCTTTTTGCAATATTCATCTGCTTGCACTATTCATCGTACTGTTACCATGTGCAATATTATTTATTCAAATTTTCCTTGGTAAATATTCCTTTCATATTCATACGTCACTTATTGTTGTAACTATTGTATATTTTAAATGTTTCTTTATAGTAGATTGTTTTATTTTCTATTTTCTGTATAGGGTATGTTGTGTGTTTTTCTGCTTTTGTCTCTGCTGCTGTAACGAGGAAATTTCCCCGTTGTGGGATTAATAAAGTATAATCTAATTTAATCTAATCTAATCTAATCTAATCTAATCTTAAGTGCCATCCCATTCCTAACCCATAGGGTTTAATATGATGTCGGTCCACCTTTTGCAGCTATAATAGCTTCAACTCTTCTGGGAAGGCTGTCCACAAGGTTGAGGAGTGTGTTCATGGGAATATTTGACCATTCTTCCAGAAGCGCATTGGTGAGGTCACACACTGATGTTGGTGGAGAAGGCCTGGCTCTCAGTCTCCGCTCTAATTCATCCCAAAGGTGTTCTATCGGGTTCAGGTCAGGACTCTGTGCAGGCCAGTCAAGTTCATCCACACCAGACTCTGTCATCCATGTCTGTATGGACCTTGCTTTGTGCACTGGTGCACAGTCATGTTGGAAGAGGAAGGGGCCCGCTCCAAACTGTTCCCACAAGGTCGGGAGCATAGAATTGTCCAGAATGTTTTGGTATCCTGAAGCATTCAAAGTTCCTTTCACTGGAACTAAGGGGCCAAGCCCGACTCCTGAAAAACAACCCCACACCATAATTCCTCCTCCACCAAATTTCACACTTGGCACAATGCAGTCCCAAATGTACCGTTCTCCTGGCAACCTCCAAACCCAGACTGGTCCATCAGATTGCCAGATGGAAAAGCGTGATTCATCACTCCAGAGAATGCGTCTCCACTGCTCTATAGTCCAGTGGCGGTGTACTTTACACCACTGCATCCGGTGCTTGGCATTGCACTTGGTGATGTACGGCTTGGATGCAGCCCATCTGCCATGGAAACCTATTCCATGAAGCTCTCTGCGTACTGTACTTGGGCTAATCTGAAGGCCACATGAAGTTTGGAGCTCTGCAGCAATTGACTGTGCAGGAAGTCGGCAACCTCTTTGCACTATGCGCCTCAGCATCCGCTGACCCCTTTCGTCAGTTTACGTGGCCTACCACTTTGTGGCCGAGTTGCTGTTGTTCCCAAACTCTTCCATTTTCTTATAATAAAGCTGACAGTTGACTGTGGAATATTTAGGAGCGAGGAAATTTCACCACTGGATTTGTTGCACAGGTGGCATCCTATGACAGTTCCACGCTGGAATTCACTGAGCTCCTGAGAGCGACCCATTCTTTTACAAATGTTTGTCAAAACAGTCTGCATGCCTAGGTGCTTTATTTTATACACCTGTGGCCAGGCCAAGTGATTAGGACACCTGATTCTGATCATTTGGATGGGTGAGCAAATACTTTTGGTAATATAGTGTATTTACCAATTGGATTTGTATTACGGGGACAAGGTGGGGGCATGAACCCAGATGCAGACACAGACAGGTAGGCAGAGACAGACGGGTTTTAACCAAGGTTTATTGACTACAGAACAGGATTTAACAGGACAGGAACTAAACTCACTAACCTAATCTAAAGCAGGATTGAAAACTGAAACAAAAGCCAAATTAAACAAAGAACGGGAAAATTTGGAATTAAGGAAATTAAACTAAGAACTCACGATGGGGGAGAGAGGGCCGGCAGGAGGCTGAGCCGGCAGGAGCTCAGGACTGACGGTGGAGAGCCGACAGGGCGTCGGGTGGAGATTCGGCTGGCGCCGATCCACTACAATGGCGGGGGAGAGGGCCGGCCAGAGGGCGAGCCGACAGGAGCTGAGGACTGGCTGGAGCTGATCCACTTCGTCAGACAGCAGTCCAGATATCCAGCAGACGGCCAGCAGGAACAGGGATTCCTGAGAGGCACCAGACACCTCCAGGAATGAACCGTGGGTTTAGCCAAACTGTGATACGAGCAGTGCCAGAGAGCGGCAGCCCCGGGCAGCACGGCAGCGGAATGCTGTGAGCAGAAACAGAGACTATAATCTGGCAATGACTGGCGGGTTGAACTGATCTTTATTGCAGAGGGATGATTGTTCATGAGTGCTGGAACACGGCTGCCTGGAGTTGCCGCTGATTGATGATTACAGACCGGCTGCAGCCGTGGGACAGAAGCAGCCAGAGGACGAAGGAGGGGAAAAGAAGGAGTCAGGCAGTACAGGGGTGAGAGGGGGGTCTCACAGAGACATGGTTGAATCATAAGATCCTGGATGCCGTAATCCAGCTGGAGGGGCTAACACTACACAGAGCGAACAGAGTAGCTTGGCCGGTAAGGTATGAGGATTTGGGTGGGATGTGCATGTCAACAAAGTGTGGTGCCAAGATGCTGTGGTTGACTTCAGCCCCTGCTCCCCCCTCCTCCTCCTTGCTAAGTGCTCCTGCACTTTCTTCCGCGGCTGCTGGCAGTCTGTAATCAGCAGCAACTCTGAGCAGCCGTGCACGAGCACACCCTGGATACCACTGCCTGTTGATAGCTACCAACTGTTCATCTGTTACCAGCTGCCCTTGTGACTGCAACTGCCCTATTTCCCCTGCTAACTCCACTAACTGCTTGTTTGGATTTGTGAGTACTAACTGAATCAAATGTGCACGTAATTTATTTGATGCTCAGTTTTGAGTGAAGCGACCGCTCAGTTTCTGGTCTCTCCGCACCTGAGCTTCGAACCAGGCCTGCAACAGGGTTTGAATACTTACCTTGTAGTGTGTGGCTGAGGAGTGAATGTGTGTGTTGGCCCACAGGTATAAGAACGGTATGTAATTTGTTGGTTTATCTGGCATTCATGAAACAGGTGTTACTGATTTCATTTGATCATTTCAGAGGTATTTTAAGAGTATTTCATTTAAAGGGTATTTTAAATAGTGACGAGTCTAAAAGCTGAAATACACCTAATAATTTATGTTTATTTAGTCTTCATTTACAACTTTTGGATATCATATGTTAAATTTCATTCTCAAAGATACTTTATTTGTGTTATTTTTGTAAATAAATACCTGTTGAGGGAGTATTGTGTTTAAACATTCAGTTGCTGTGTCCTTATTACGTTAACTATAATATTGAGGTCGACATCGAACTCAGGCCCCATCCCATTGTACTAACAATTCATGAAAATATTCCATAGCTACGTGAGATAGGGGTTACATAGACATGAGTCAGGCCTTGTTATATACTTCATAAGAGAACAATCTACTCAAAACATCAAACGCCACTGAATCCCTTACTGTTTATTTCTTACTTGATAGATTATTTCTTGTCTTAAATTAGAAGAAGAATTCTGTAGTGAAAAATATTTCAGAAATTAAAATCTAGTGGAATGTTCTTTGCAAAGCACTGATGAAAGTAGGACCAAAGGCTCACATACCACATATGTGAGAAGTTTTGCTTCAAGATTGTTTCCTGCAAATTATATAATTTAAGTTGATGTAAAAAAGAAAATAATCTTGAATTCAATTAAATTTGAAGAAGCTGATGTTCACGAGGAATCAGACACACCTATACACAAATTCTTCCTGAGACATTCATACATTTGTGTTTCTTTGGAACCCAAGGCCATTTTGCAACAGGATATATTTTAACGTGTGAATGTGAGCCCACTGAGTCATACACTGAAGGCAGAGAGAGAGGATGACATGTAAGGTACAGAAAAAGAATGTTTTTGCATTTAGTGTTGATATTTAAATGTCGACGTTGTTGCCGAACCTGTCCTGACAGTGGTAATCCAGATCTCCTCTATGGATTATTTCAGTTGCTCAATTTTATGCCTATTCCAGGCAATTCCTAATGGTGCATCCATCCATCCATCCATCCATTACCTATACACCGCTTAACCCTCTGCAGGGTCGCAGGGGAGCTGGAGCCTATCCCAGCTGACTTGGGCGAAAGCAGGGGACATCCTGCTTGGACTGCTTCTCTGCTGTAAATCTGCCAGAGCTCATATCAATAGTAAACTCCTCCAAACCAGCAACATGTTCGCTAGATCCCATCCCCACTAGATTGTTCAAGGATATATTTCCTTTAATTAACAATGCTGTTTTAAATATCATTAACTTCTCTCTACTAACAGGCTATGTACCACAGGCTTTTAAAGTTGCTGTAGTAAAGCCACTTCTCAAAAAGCCTACTCTAGATCCAGGTGTTTTAGCCAATTATAGGCCCATATCCAACCTCCCTTTTATCTCTAAAGTTCTAGAAAAAGTTGTTGCAAGCCAATTATGTGATTATCTGCATATAAATGGTTTGTCTGAAGAATTTCAGTCAGGATTTAGAATCCATCATAGTACAGAGACAGCACTGGTAAAGGTTACCAATGATCTTCTAATAGCCTCAGACAGTGGATTAGTTTCTATACTTGTTCTTTTGGATCTTAGTGCTGCTTTTGATACAGTTGATCACAGCATCTTATTACAGAGACTGGAACATCTTATTGGGATTAAAGAAACCGCTCTAAAGTGGTTTAAATCATATTTATCAGACAGATTCCAGTTTGTTCATGTTAATGGCGATTCTTCCACCCGCACTAGAGTTAGTTATGGAGTTCCACAGGGTTCTGTATTAGGTCCAATATTATTTACTCTGTACATGCTTCCTCTAGGAAACATTATTAGGAAGCACTGCATAAATTTCCATTGTTATGCAGATGATACCCAGTTATATTTATCTATGAAACCCAATGAAACCAATCAGTTGGTCAAACTCCAAGCATGTCTGAAGGACATAAAGGACTGGATGACCTGTAATTTTCTTCATTTAAATTCTGACAAAACTGAGGTTATTGTATTTGGCCCTAAACACCTCAGAAACACACTATCTAACCAGATAGTTACCCTAGATGGTATTGCCTTAGCCTCCAGTTCTACCGTAAAAAACCTTGGAGTTATTTTTGATCAGGATATGTCCTTCAACTTACATATAAAACAAGTCTGCAGGACGGCGTTCTTTCATTTACGTAATATTGTCAAAATCAGAAATATTTTGTCTGAGTGATGCTGAGAAACTAGTCCATGCATTTGTAACTTCTAGGCTGGACTATTGTAATTCTTTATTGTCAGGATGTCCCAGTAACTCTCTTAGAAACCTCCAGCTGATCCAAAATGCTGCAGCCAGAGTTCTGACAGGAACCAGTAAAAGAGATCATATTTCTCCTGTATTGGCTTCTCTTCATTGGCTTCCTGTAAAATCCAGGATAGAATTTAAAATCCTGCTTCTAACCTATAAAACTGTTAATAACCAGCTCCATCTTATCTTAAAGACCTTATTGTACCTTATCATCCTAACAGAGCCCTTCGCTCTGAGACTGCAGGTTTACTTGTGGTTCCCAGAGTTTCCAGAAGTAGAATGGGAGGCAGAGCCTTCAGTTATCAGGCTCCTCTCTTGTGGAATCAGCTCCCAGTTTGGGTTCGGGGGGCAGACACCCTCTCTTCTTTTAAAATTAAGCTTAAAACTTTCCTATTTGACAAATCTTATAGTTAGGGCCGCCCAGGACCACCTGAGCTGTCCCTCAGTTATGCTGCCATAGGTTTAGACTGCTGGGGGACTCACATGATGCACTGGGCTCCTCTCCTCTCCTCTCCTTTCTGTACTGTCATATATCACCATTACATATGACTAACCTATGTTTCCCCCCGAGGTTCTGTGTCCTGCTTGTTCTCTCCGTGGATGTCCCTCGATCTGGAGCTCAACGTCCCTGATCTGGAGCTCAGCGTCCCTGGTCTGGAGCTCAACGTCCCTGATCTGGAGCTCAACGTCCCTGATCTGCAGCCACTGGCCTCACCACCTCCAACCCCTACCCCAACCTCTCCTACTATCCCTCCCTCCCTCCTCTTCCCCACTCCCAACCCAACCGGTCGAGGCAGATGGCCGCCCTCCCTGAGCCTGGTTCTGTCGGAGGTTTTTTTTCCCCCCTTCCCTACCATGGGGGGTTTTTGGTTCCTTCCCACCGTCGCTGATTGCTTGCTCATAGGGAATCCAAAAGCAACTTTGGATTGTTGGGTTTTTCTGTTTCCTGTTTTACTGTTTCCTGTTCTTCCTTACAATGTTAAGCGCTTTGTGACGACCTGTGTTGTAAATATGCGCTAGATAAATAAAACTGAATTGAATTGAATCCTGGACAGGCCACCAGTTTATTGCAGTGCTGCAAATAGAGACAGACAACCAAGTACACACACATTCACACCAAAGGACAATTTAGAAGTAAAGCTGCAAGCATGGGATACTATATGTACGTACCAAATTTCATGTTTGTATGATAAAGCAATGATTTTATATGAGTATTTGGATATTTGTAGGGGGCGCTGTGGAGCCGTTTGACCACGCCCATTTCTGAATTGTATATTAAATATTAGGTCTTGAGATTAATGAGGTTTTGTGTGGATTTGGTGATTTTACATGGATCCCTTCACCTCCAAAACCCATTTCGTTCCACATGGCGATTTTGTTCAAAATGGCCGCCATGCCACGTCCACACCGTGTGACGTAGTCACTAGATTTTAATAAATTTTCATCCTGGAGGGGTCCAGATGCCACACAGCGAATTTGGTGAAGATTGGGTAAAAATCCTGGGAGGAGTTCGTTAAATTCCAATGCCTGCGCACCACGTGTTCTATAGGGCGCCATGGAGCTTTTTTGTTCAAAATGGCCGCCATGCCACGCCCACACCGTGTGACGCAGCCACAAGATTTTAATAACTTTTCATCCTGGACGGGTCCAGATGCCACACAGTGAATTTGGTGAAAATCGGACAAAAATTCTAGGAGGAGTTCGTTAAATTCCAATTACTGCACACTACGTGCTCTAGGGGGCGCCGTTGAGCCTTTTTGAAATTTTAAAAGCAGGAATGTTTTTGTCTCAGGCTACTGTACGTGTGTACCAAATTTGACGAGTTTACGTGAAACTAGCAGTATTAACTCCACTAAAGCCCAATTTTCAAGGTGGCGCCATTGAGTCATTTTGCCATTCATATGTGTAATTCCCCCAAACTATCAAATTTTTCAGCAGTCCTGATGTGTGTGCAAAATCTGGGGAGTTTTTGAGCATGTTTAGGGGGTCAAATTGAGGTTCAGAGTGGCGTTAGAAAAAGAAACTGCCAAACCGCCAAACCGCCAAACCGCCAAGCACTACAGGAACAATAGGGTCCTACGCACTGTAGTGCTTGGGCCCTAATTGAAGCTGCAAGCAGCGTCGGACGGGCCCTCGCTCCTCATCATACTCCTCTCCACACGACCTTGTCTAGGGGGCGCCGTAGAGCCAATTAGAATTTCGACTGTGCAAATCTGTTGGTCTTGGGATTTTATATGTATGTACCAAATTTCATGTTTGTAGGATAAAGCAATGATTTTATATGAGTATTTGAATATTTGTAGGGGCGCTGTGGAGCTGTTTGACCACGCCCATTCCTGAATTGTCTATTAAATATTAGGTCTTGAGATTAATGAGGTTTTATGTGGATTTGGTGATTTTACATGGATCCCTTCACCTCCAAAACCCATTTCGTTCCACATGGCGATTTTGTTCAAAATGGCCGCCATGCCACGCCCACACCGTGTGACGCAGCCACGAGATTTTAATAACTTTTCATCCTGGATGGGTCTAGATGCCACACAGTGAATTTGGTGAAGATCAGATAAAAATCCTGGGAGGAGTTCGTCAAATTCCAATGCCTGCGCACCACGTTTTCTAGGGGGCGCCGTGGAGCTTTTTCAAAATTTCAAAAGCAGGAATGTTTTTGTCTTGGGCTACTGTACATGTGTACCAAATTTCATAGCTGTACGTGAAACTAGCCGTATTAACTCCATAAAAGCCCAATTTTGAAGGTGGCGCTATTGAGTCATTTTGCCATTCATATGTATAATTCCCCCGAAATATCAATTTTTTCGCCAGTCCTGATGTCTGTGCAAAATTTGGGGAGTTTTTGAGCATGTTTAGGGGGTGAAATTGGGGTTCAAATTGGCGTAAGAAAAATTAAAGCTGCAAGCAGCGTCGGACGGGCCCTCGCTCCCCCCCCCCGCAACGCCGCTGTGGAGACGATGGGAATGTCTAAAGCACGCACTCGTGTTCGTCTCATCCTGCTCTGCACATGTACCAAATTTCATGTCTGTACGAAAAACCAGTGATTTTATATGAAATTTTAAAATTTTGTAGGGGGCGCTGTGGAGCTGTTTAAGTGCGCCACAGTGTTGAGGGATAGGCTGTCATCAAGCATATCAAGTTTCATTCATATTCGGCCATGTGCAGTCAAGTTATGAGCATTTCACACTTCATGGCCACACGCTCAAAATGGCCGCCCTGTCACGCCCACACCGTGTGACAGAGGCAGAAGATTTTAATAACTTTTCATCCTGAAGGGGTCTAGATGCCACACAGCCAATTTGGTGGAGATGGGATAAAAATCCTGGGAGGAGTTCGTTAAATTCCAATGTCTCCGCATGACATTGTCTAGGGGGCGCTGTGAAGCCAATTGAAATTTCAAGTGTACAGATCTGTTTGTCTGGATACACTATACATGTGTACCAAATTTCATGTTTGTAGGTCAAAGCAGTAGTTTTTTATGAGTATTTGAATATTTGTAGGGGGCGCTGTGGAGCCGTTTGAACACGCCATTTCCTGAATTGTATATCAAACATTAGTTTTTGAGATTTGTGAGGATTTGTGTGGATTTGGTGATATTAGGTGGATCCCTTCACCTCCAAAACTCATTTCATTCCATGTGGCAAAATTGGTGAAAATGGCTGCCATGCCACGCCCACACCGTGTGACATAGCCACGAGATTTTAATAACTTTTGATCCTGAAGGGGTCCAGATGACACACAGTGAATTTGGTGAAGACCGGAAAAAAATCCTAGGAGGAGTTCGTTAAATTCCAGCTTTTTTTTCAAAATTTCAAAAGCAGGAATGTTTTTGTCTGGGGCTACTGTACCTGTGTACCAAATTTTATAGCTGTACGTGAAACTAGCCGTATTAACTCCACTAAAGTCCAATTTCAAGGTGGCGCTATTGAGTCATTTTGTCATTCATATGTGTAATTCCCCCAAAATATCAAATTTTTCGCCAGTCCTGATGTGTGTGCAAAATTTGAGGAGTTTTTGAGCATGTTTAGGGGGTCAAATTGGGGTTCAATTTGGCGTAAGAAAAATTAAAGCTGCAAGCAGCGTCGAACGGGCCCTCGCTCCCCCCCGCAGCGCTGCTCTGGAGACAATCCAAATGTCTAAATTACACAATTGTGTTCGTGTCATCCTGTTCTGCACATTGACCAAATTTTATGTCTGTAGGACAAACCAGTTACTTTATATGAAATTTTGAAACTTGTAGGGGGCGCTGTGGAGCTTTTTGGCCATGCCCAAGTGTTGAGGGATAGCCTGTCATCAAGCATATCAAGTTTCATTCACATCTGATCATGTACAGCCAAATTATGAGCATTTCACACTTCATGGTCATAGGCTAAAAATGGCCGCCATGCCACGCCCACACCATGTGACGCAGCCACAAGATTTTAATAACTTTTGATCCTGAAGGGGTCCAGATGCCACACAGCCAGTTTCATCAAGATGGGATAAAAATCCTGGGAGGAGTTCGTTAAATTCCAATGTCTCCACACGACCTTGTCTAGGGGGCGCCGTAGAGCCGATTGGAATTTTGACCATGCAAATCTGTTGGTCTTGGGATACTATATGTATGTGCCAATTTGCATGTTTGTCGGATAAAGCAGTGATTTTATATGACTAATTAAATATTTGTAGGGGGCGCTGTGGAGCCGTTTGACCACATCCATTACTGAATTGTATATTACACATTAGGTCTTGAGGTTAATGAGGATTTGTGTGGATTTGGTGATTTTACGTGGATCCCTTCACCTCCAAAACTCATTTCGTTACACATGGCGAATTTGCTGAAAATGGCCGCCATGCCACGCTCACACCGTGTGACGCAGCCATGAGATTTTAATAACTTTTCATCCTGAACGGGTCCAGATGCCACACAGTGAATTTGGTGGGGATGGGATGAAAATCCTGGGAGGAGTTCGTTAAATTCCATTGTCTCAGCACCACATTGTCTAGGGGGCGCTGTGGAGCTGATTGGAATTTCAAGTGTACAGATCTTTTTCTCTGGATAGACTATACATGTGTACCAAATTTCATGTCTGTAGGTCAAAGCAGTGGTTTTTTATGAGTATTTGAATATTTGTAGGGGGCGCTGTGGAGCCGTTTGAACACGCCATTTCCTGAATTGTATATCAAACAATAGTTTTTGAGATTTGTGAGGATTTGTGTGGATTTGGTGATATTAGGTGGATCCCTTCACCTCCAAAACTCATTTCATTCCATGTGGCAAAATTGGTGAAAATGGCTGCCATGCCACGCCCACACCGTGTGACATAGCCACGAGATTTTAATAACTTTTGATCCTGAAGGGGTCCAGATGACACACAGTGAATTTGGTGAAGACCGGAAAAAAATCCTAGGAGGAGTTCGTTAAATTCCAATGCCTGCGCACCACGTTTTCTAGGGGGCGCCGTGGAGCTTTTTCAAAATTTCAAAAGCAGGAATGTTTTTGTCTGGGGCTACTGTACCTGTGTACCAAATTTTATAGCTGTACGTGAAACTAGCCGTATTAACTCCACTAAAGTCCAATTTTCAAGGTGGCGCTATTGAGTCATTTTGCCATTCATATGTGTAATTCCCCCAAAATATCAAATTTTTCACCAGTCCTGATGTGTGTGCAAAATTTGAGGAGTTTTTGAGCATGTTTAGGGGGTCAAATTGGGGTTCAATTTGGCGTAAGAAAAATTAAAGCTGCAAGCAGCGTCGGACGGGCCCTCGCTCCCCCCCCCGCAACGCCGCTGTGGAGACGATGGGAATGTCTAAAGCACGCACTCGTGTTCGTCTCATCCTGCTCTGCACATGTACCAAATTTTATGTCTGTACGACAAACCAGTGATTTTATATGAAATTTTAAAATTTTGTAGGGGGCGCTGTGGAGCTGTTTAAGTGCGCCACAGTGTTGAGGGATAGCCTGTCATCAAGCATATCAAGTTTCATTCATATTCGGCCATGTGCAGTCAAGTTATGAGCATTTCACACTTCATGGCCACACGCTCAAAATGGCCGCCCTGTCACGCCCACACCGTGTGACAGAGGCAGAAGATTTTAATAACTTTTCATCCTGAAGGGGTCTAGATGCCACACAGCCAATTTGGTGGAGATGGGATAAAAATCCTGGGAGGAGTTCGTTAAATTCCAATGTCTCAGCACCACATTGTCTAGGGGGCGCTGTGAAGCCAATTGAAATTTCAAGTGTACAGATCTGTTTGTGTGGATACACTATACATGTGTACCAAATTTCATGTTTGTAGGTCAAAGCAGTAGTTTTTTATGAGTATTTGAATATTTGTAGGGGGCGCTGTGGAGCCGTTTGAACACGCCATTTCCTGAATTGTATATCAAACATTAGTTTTTGAGATTTGTGAGGATTTGTGTGGATTTGGTGATATTAGGTGGATCCCTTCACCTCCAAAACTCATTTCATTCCATGTGGCAAAATTGGTGAAAATGGCTGCCATGCCACGCCCACACCGTGTGACATAGCCACGAGATTTTAATAACTTTTGATGCTGAAGGGGTCCAGATGACACACAGTGAATTTGGTGAAGACCGGAAAAAAATCCTAGGAGGAGTTCGTTAAATTCCAATGCCTGCGCACCACGTTTTCTAGGGGGCGCCGTGGAGCTTTTTCAAAATTTCAAAAGCAGGAATTTTTTTGTCTGGGGCTACTGTACCTGTGTACCAAATTTTATAGCTGTACGTGAAACTAGCCGTATTAACTCCACTAAAGTCCAATTTTCAAGGTGGCGCTATTGAGTCATTTTGCCATTCATATGTGTAATTCCCCCAAAATATCAAATTTTTCACCAGTCCTGATGTGTGTGCAAAATTTGGGGAGTTTTTGAGCATGTTTAGGGGGTCAAATTGAGGGTTAATTTGGCGTAAGAAAAATTAAAGCTGCAAGCAGCGTCGAGCGGGACCTCGCTCCCCCCCGCAGCGCTGCTCTGGAGACAATCCAAATGTCTAAATTACACAATTGTGTTCGTGTCATCCTGTTCTGCACATTGACCAAATTTCATGTCTGTAGGACAAACCAGTTACTTTATATGAATTTTTGAAATTTGTAGGGGGCGCTCTGGAGCTGTTTGGCCATGCCCAAGTGTTGAGGGATAGCCTGTCATCAAGCATATCAAGTTTCATTCACATCTGATCATGTACAGCCAAATTATGAGCATTTCACACTTCATGGTCATAGGCTAAAAATGGCCGCCATGCCACGCCCACACCATGTGACGCAGCCACAAGATTTTAATAACTTTTGATCCTGAAGGGGTCCAGATGCCACACAGCCAGTTTCATCAAGATGGGATAAAAATCCTGGGAGGAGTTTGTTAAATTCCAATGTCTCCACATGACCTTGTCTAGGGGGCGCCGTAGAGCCGATTGGAATTTCGACTGTGCAAATCTGTTGGTCTTGGGATACTATATGTATGTACCAATTTGCATGTTTGTCGGATAAAGCAGTGATTTTATATGACTAATTAAATATTTGTAGGGGGCGCTGTGGAGCCGTTTGACCACATCCATTTCTGAATTGTATATTACACATTAGGTCTTGAGATTAATGAGGATTTGTGTGGATTTGGTGATTTTACGTGGATCCCTTCACCTCCAAAACTCATTTCGTTACACATGGCGAATTTGCTGAAAATGGCCGCCATGCCACGCTCACACCATGTGACGCAGCCATGAGATTTTAATAACTTTTCATCCTGAAGGGGTCCAGATGCCACACAGTGAATTTGGTGGGGATGGGATGAAAATCCTGGGAGGAGTTCGTTAAATTCCATTGTCTCAGCACCACATTGTCTAGGGGGCGCTGTGGAGCTGATTGGAATTTCAAGTGTACAGATCTGTTTGTCTGGATACATTGTACATGTGTACCAAATTTCATGTTTGTAGGTCAAAGCAGTGGTTTTTTATGAGTATTTGAATATTTGTAGGGGGCGCTGTGGAGCCGTTTGAACACGCCACTTCCTGAATTGTATATCAAACATTAGTTTCTGAGATTTGTGAGGATTTGGTGATATTAGGTGGATCCTTTCACCTCCAAAACTCATTTCATTCCATGTGGCAAAATTGGTGAAAATGGCTGCCATGCCACGCCCACACCGTGTGACGCAGCCACAAGATTTTAATAACTTTTCATCCTGGATGGGTCCAGATGCCACACAACGAATTTGGTGAAGACCGGATAAAAATCCTAGGAGGAGTTCGTTAAATTCCAATCCCTGTGCACCACATTTTCTAGGGGGCGCCGTGGAGCTTTTTGAAATTTCAAAAGCAGGAATGTTTTTGTCTGGGGCTACTGTACCTGTGTACCAAATTTTATAGCTGTACGTGTAACTACCCGTATTAACTCCACTAAAGCCCAATTTTGAAGGTGGCGCTATTGAGTCATTTTGCCATTCATATGTGTAATTCCCCCAAAATATCAAATTTTTCGCCAGTCCTGATGTGTGTGCAAAATTTGAGGAGTTTTTGAGCATGTTTAGGGGGTCAAATTGGGGTTTAATTTGGCGTAAGAAAAATAAAGAAAGAAAGAAAGAAAGAAAGAAAGAAAGAAAGAAAGAAAGAAAGAAACTGAGCAGGAACAATAGGGCCTTTGCCCTGCAAGGCAAAGGCAGCGTTCAGTGTTTCACACTGATCGCTGCCCTTTGCCTTTTTCGGGCTCGGGCCCTAATAAAGAAAGAAAGAAAGAAAGAAACTGAGCAGGAACAATAGGGCCTTTGCCCTGCAAGGCAAAGGCAGCGTTCAGTGTTTCACACTGATCGCTGCCCTTTGCCTTTTTCGGGCTCGGGCCCTAATTAAAGCTGCAAGCAGCGTCGGACGGGCCCTCGCTCCTGATCATACTCCTCTCCACACAACCTTGTCTAGGGGGCGCCGTAGAGCGGAATGGAATTTCGACTATGCAAATCTGTTGGTCTTGGGATACTATATGTCTGTACCAAATTTCATGTTTGTAGGACAAAGCAATGATTTTATATGAGTATTTGAATATTTGTAGGGGGCGCTGTGGAGCCGTTTGACCACGCCCATTTCTGAATTGTATATTAAATATTAGGTCTTTAGATTAATGAGGTTTTGTGCGGATTTGGTGATTTTACATGGATCCCTTCACCTCCAAAACCCATTTCGCTCCACATGGCGATTTTATTCAAAATGGCCGCCATGCTACGCCCACACCGTGTGACGTAGCCCCTAGATTTTAATAACTTTTCATCCTGGAGGGGTCGAGATGCCACACAGCGAATTTGGTGAAGATCGGACAAAAATCCTGGGAGGAGTTCGTCAAATTCCAATGCCTGCGCACAACATGTTCCATTGTGCAATGTTAAGCTTTTTTGTTCAAAATGGCCGCCATGCCACGCCCACACCGTGTGACGCAGCTACAAGATTTTAATAACTTTTGATCCTGGAGGGGTCTAGATGCCACACAGCGAATTTGGTGAAGATGGAACAAAAATCCTGGGAGGAGTTCGCTAAACTCCAATGACTGCGCACAGCCTTTTCTAGGGGGCGCTGTTGAGCTTTTTTGTTCAAAATGGCCGCCATGCCACGCCCTCACTGTGTGACGTATCCACGAGATTTTAATAACTTTTCATCCTGGAGGTGTTTAGATGCCACACAGCCAATTTGGTGAAGATGGGACAAAAATCCTGGGAGGAGTTTGTTAAATTCCAATGCCTGCGCACAGCGTTTTCGAGGGGGCACCATTGAGAATTTTTGTTCAAAATGGCCGCGATGCCACGCCCACACCATGTGACGCATCCACGAGATTTTAATAACTTTTCAACCTGGAGGGGTCTAGATGCCACACAGCGAATTTGGTGAAGATCGGACAAAAATCCTGGGAAGAGTTCGTTAAATTCCAATGCCTGTGCACAACGTGTTCCATTGTACAATGTTAAGCTTTTTTGTTCAAAATGGCCGCGATGCCACGCCCACACCGTGTGACGCAGCCACAAGATTTTAATAACTTTTCATCCTGGAGGGGTCTAGATGCCACACAGCGAATTTGGTGAAGATCGGCCAAAAATCCTGTGAGGAGTTCGTTAAATTCCAATGCCTGCGCACCACATGCTGTAGGGGGCGCGGCTGAGCTTTTTTGTTCAAAATGGCCGCCATGCCACGCCCACACCGTGTGACGCAGCCACAAGATTTTAATAACTTTTCATCCTGGAGGTGTTTAGATGCCACACAGCCAATTTGGTGGAGATGGGATAAAAATCCTGAGAGGAGTTCGTTAAATTCCAATGTCTCAGCACCACATTGTCTAGGGGGCGCTGTGAAGCCAATTGAAATTTCAAGTGTACAGATCTGTTTGTCTGGATACACTATACATGTGTACCAAATTTCATGTTTGTAGGTCAAAGCAGTAGTTTTTTATGAGTATTTTAATATTTGTAGGGGGCGCTGTGGAGCCGTTTGAACACGCCATTTCCTGAATTGTATATCAAACATTAGTTTTTGAGATTTGTGAGGATTTGTGTGGATTTGGTGATATTAAGTGGATCCCTTCACCTCCAAAACTCATTTCATTCCATGTGGCAAAATTGGTGAAAATGGCTGCCATGCCACGCCCACACCGTGTGACATAGCCACAAGATTTTAATAACTTTTGATCCTGAAGGGGTCCAGATGACACACAGTGAATTTGGTGAAGACCGGATAAAAATCCTAGGAGGAGTTCGTTAAATTCCAATGCCTGCGCACCACGTTTTCTAGGGGGCGCCGTGGAGCTTTTTCAAAATTTCAAAAACAGGAATGTTTTTGTCTGGGGCTACTGTACCTGTGTACCAAATTTTATAGCTGTACGTGAAACTAGCCGTATTAACTCCACTAAAGTCCAATTTTCAAGGTGGCGCTATTGAGTCATTTTGCCATTCATATGTGTAATTCCCCCAAAATATCAAATTTTTCACTACTCCTGATGTGTGTGCAAAATTTGAGGAGTTTTTGAGCATGTTTAGGGGTTCAAATTGGGGTTCAATTTGGCGTAAGAAAAATAAAGAAAGAAGGAAAGAAAGAAAGAAAGAAAGAAAGAAAGAAAGAAAGAAAGAAAGAAACTGAGCAGGAACAATAGGGCCTTTGCCCTGCAAGGCAAAGGCAGCGTTCAGTGTTTCACACTGATCGCTGCCCTTTGCCTTTTTCGGGCTCGGGCCCTAATAAAGAAAGAAAGAAAGAAAGAAACTGAGCAGGAACAATAGGGCCTTTGCCCTGCAAGGCAAAGGCAGCGTTCAGTGTTTCACACTGATCGCTGCCCTTTGCCTTTTTCGGGCTCGGGCCCTAATTAAAGCTGCAAGCAGCGTCGAACAGGCCCTCGCTCCCCCCCGCACCGCCGCTCTGGAGATGATAGGAATCTCTAAAGTACACAGTTGTGTTACTGCTCTGCACATGTACCAAATTTCATGTCTGTAGGTTAAAGCGATGATTTTATATGAATTTTTGAAATTTCTAGGGGGCGCTGTGGAGCTGTTTGGCTGCGCCCAAGTGTTGATGGATAGCCTGTCATAAAACATATCAAGTTTCATTCATATTCGGCCATGTGCAGTCAAGTTATGAGCATTTCACACTTCATGGCCACACGCTCAAAATGGCCGCCCTGTCACGCCCACGTGTGACAGAGGCAGAAGATTTTAATAACTTTTCATCCTGAAGGGGTCTAGATGCCACACAGCCAATTTGGTGGAGATGGGATAAAAATCCTGGGAGGAGTTCGTTAAATTCCAATGTCTCAGCACCACATTGTCTAGGGGGCGCTGTGAAGCCAATTGAAATTTCAAGTGTACAGATCTGTTTGTCTGGATACACTATACATGTGTACCAAATTTCATGTTTGTAGGTCAAAGCAGTAGTTTTTTATGAGTATTTGAATATTTGTAGGGGGCGCTGTGGAGCCGTTTGAACACGCCATTTCCTGAATTGTATATCAAACATTAGTTTTTGAGATTTGTGAGGATTTGTGTGGATTTGGTGATATTAGGTGGATCCCTTCACCTCCAAAACTCATTTCATTCCATGTGGCAAAATTGCTGAAAATGGCTGCCATGCCACGCCCACACCGTGTGACATAGCCACGAGATTTTAATAACTTTTGATCCTGAAGGGGTCCAGATGACACACAGTGAATTTGGTGAAGACCGGAAAAAAATCCTAGGAGGAGTTCGTTAAATTCCAATGCCTGCGCACCACGTTTTCTAGGGGGCGCCGTGGAGCTTTTTCAAAATTTCAAAAGCAGGAATGTTTTTGTCTGGGGCTACTGTACCTGTGTACCAAATTTTATAGCTGTACGTGAAACTAGCCGTATTAACTCCACTAAAGTCCAATTTTCAAGGTGGCGCTATTGAGTCATTTTGCCATTCATATGTGTAATTCCCCCAAAATATCAAATTTTTCACCAGTCCTGATGTGTGTGCAAAATTTGAGGAGTTTTTGAGCATGTTTAGGGGGTCAAATTGGGGTTCAATTTGGCGTAAGAAAAATAAAGAAAGAAAGAAAGAAAGAAAGAAACTGAGCAGGAACAATAGGGCCTTTGCCCTGCAAGGCAAAGGCAGCGTTCAGTGTTTCACACTGATCGCTGCCCTTTGCCTTTTCGGGCTCGGGCCCTAATTAAAGCTGCAAGCAGCGTCGGACGGGCCCTCGCTCCTCACCGCACTCCTCTCCACACGACCTTGTCTAGGGGGCGCCGTAGAGCCAATTAGAATTTCGACTGTGCAAATCTGTTGGTCTTGGGATACTATATGTATGTACCAAATTTTTTGATTGTAGGATAAAGCAGTGATTTTATATGACTATTTGAATATTTCTAGGGGGCGCTGTGGATCCGTTTGACCACGTCCATTCCTGAATTGTATATTAAATATTAGGTCTTGAGATTAATGAGGATTTGTGTGGATTTGGTGATTTTACATGGATCCCTTCACCTCCAAAACCCATTTCGTTCCACATGGCGATTTTGTTCAAAATGGCCGCCATGCCACGCCCACACCATGTGACGTATCCACGAGAATTTAATAACTTTTAATCCTGGAGGGGTCTAGATGCCACACAGTGAATTTGGTGAAGATCGGAAAAAAATCCTAGGAGGAGTTCGTTAAATTCCAATGCCTGCGCACAACGTGTTCCATTGTACAATGTTAAGCTTTTTTGTTCAAAATGGCCGCCATGCCACGCCCACACCGTGTGATGCAGCCACAAGATTTTAATAACTTTTCATCCTGGCGGGGTTTAGATGCCACACAGCGAATTTGGTGAAGATCGAACAAAAATCCTGGGAGGAGTTCGTTAAATTCCAATGCCTGCGCACCACGTGTTGAAGTGAGCGAGGTTACGCTTTTTTGTTCAAAATGGCCGCCATGCCACGCCCACACCGTGTGACGTATCCACGAGATTTTAATAACTTTTCATCCTGGAGGGGTGTAGATGCCACACGGCGAATTTGGTGAAAATTGGATAAAAATCCTGGGAGGAGTTTGTTAAATTCCAATGCCTGTGCACCACGTGTTCTAGTTGGCGCTGTTTAGCTTTTTTGTTCAAAATGGCCGCCATGCCACGCCCACATCGTGTGTCGCAGCCACAAGATTTTAATAACTTTTCATCATGGATGGGTCTAGATGCCACACAGCGAATTTGGTGAAAATCGGACAAAAATCCTAGGAGGAGTTCGTTAAATTCCATTGCCTGCACACCACGTGCTCTAGGGGGCGCTGTTGAGCCTTTTTTGAAATTTTAAAAGCAGGAATGTTTTTGTCTCGGGCTACTGTACCTGTGTACCAAATTTCATGAGTTTACGTGAAACTAGCCGTATTAACTCCACTAAGGCCCAATTTTCTAGGTGGCGCTATTGAGTCATTTTGCCATTCATATGTGTAATTCCCCCAAAATATCAAATTTTTCACCAGTCCTGATGTGTGTGCCAAATTTGGTGAGTTTTTGAGCATGTTTAGGGGTCAAATTGAGGTTCAAAGTGGCGTAAGAAAAAGAAACCGCCAAACCGCCAAACCGCTAAACCGCCAAACCGCCAAACACTAGAGGAACAATAGGGTCCTACGCACTGTAGTGCTTCGGGCCCTAATTAAAGCTGCAAGCAGCGTCGGACGGGCCCTCGCTCCCCCCCCCACACTGCCGCTGTGGAGACGATCGGAATTTCTGAAGTTCTGTTTGTCCCATCCGGCTCTGCATTTGAACCAAATTTCATGTCTGTACGACAAACCAGTGA